>JARVGS010001792.1:23054227-23065548 GCA_031762315.1 Hypsolebias antenori | reverse complement strand
TCTTGAATTTATTTTGGAAGGTCTTTAAAAAGTCTTGAAAAGGTATTGAAATTAACTTCATTATTCCTGCATATACCCTGTATGATGATCATTATCAGGTCATTGACTAACAGGGATTTAGAAAGAGATCTGATGTTCAATAATCCACATGTAATGATTTTATTCTTTTGTTCTGGTAGAGTAGTTGTGTTTATTTTAATTTTTATGGATAATATGTTTAGAGCTCGTTTTTGATTGATTTGAGCCATGGGCGAGTTGGCACTGTTTCAATGGGGTTTTGGGTGGGTAACAGAGGAGTACTGCTTGGCACTGTTTCAATGGGGTTTTGAGTTGGTAAAGGAGGAACAGTAGAGAAGTGTTGAAGACTAAATCTCTGCTTTTTGGACTGATTTCTAGACTGGACCGTTAATTGTCAACAACCCGGATGTCCAACTGCATCAGCTAAGTTTTTAGAGAGAAGTGCTGTTCCACATAAGGTGGGATGGATTCCATCTCTTCGCATCAGACCGGGTTTTCTTCAAAATGCACTCCAGTTGTCAACAAATCCTACACTGTAGAATCCAAAATGACTTCACACCAACTTTTAACGATGGAGTGGGTTGAATCGTGCTGTCCTCCCGCTCCATGCAAGCAATCTCCATTCAGATAAAGGGAGCTGGCTAACTAGCTTGCTGTACGGTGGTCTACAAGGCCAAATTCTGTGATGGTCGAGTGGCCACGTAATACGATATGTAGTAAGCTCGAGAGTAGGAGCAGAAAAAATAAATCTTAAATGCATTTTAAATTCAATTTATGGACCTTTAGAATCGATTCAGAATTGCAAGTACTAGGAATCTAGATTCTTTAATGAATTGATTTTTTTGCACCCCTAAAATGTTAGCCTTCTTGTTTACTCTGTAGATTCCAGTACAGAACAGACCTAACCACATCATCAACCCAGCATGCATTGCGCAGGTAAAAACAGGGTATCCGCGGGGTTGTAAAAGGTATTACAAGGTTGTAAATAAAATTAGCACAAATTACGGCCATTAAAAAGTAGTAAAAAGTAGTAAATGTCATCTGACGAGGTATTAATTTTTTTCAAAACCTACACAACTATATTTTCTCCATTCTATCGGCTAAAAAATTCCTGTGAATTTATTTATCTGTTCTAATTTTATGTTCGAGTAGGACCTAAGCTAAATCAATGACATCATGACGTCGGTCAGTGTGCGTTCGCGTCTATGGCCTAGTAGCCATCAAGCAAGAATCTGTGGACAATGACAGTGCTTGACAGCTACATCATGGCAACTCTCTACAGTTGTCCCGCAGTCAGCAGTAAAGGCTCCAGTATAGCTCTGCGTACGACCGTACGCCACTCATACGCGCGTACTGAACACAGGCAGTTCACCCACATAGCTCAGCGTACGTTCTCGCGTACATTCTCGCGTTTTTGCGCTGAATTCTTGACGTTATTTCCTTAATTTCGTCGGGTTCAGTCAGCTCCACGGGACAAAATTAGGTTGCTGATTGGTCATTTGCTGACACGCCTAATGAATTGATTGACAGGTAGGGGGAAAAAAGGCGAGAGCTGGCAGCTGCAGCTGCAGTGATGTTCTGTGTTTATGTTGTTAATTAAAAGTTCTAAAAAAAATAAAAAAATAAAAAACACAGGGAGCGCTGGTCCTGACGCCCACACATCAGACCAGCACACCAGGAAATGTCCAGAACCTCCTGCAGCCACGCTGGACCTGAGTTTAATTCGCTCGTGACAAATTTGTTCATTTCTCATCATTTCAGTCCGTGAGTTGACAGAGGAGGAAGCGATCACTGCCTTTTGGCAAAAAAAAAAAACAAAAGAAAAGGCCAGATCAGGGATGAAGAAGAATTTAATACATTGGTGTCACAAACAAAACAGTCCGGCGCTGGGAAGTTTATTGTGCCGACACTGTGTTTGCATACGCGGTCGTGAAATTTGAGCTTTGCGCGTACATGCCCTGCGGGGCTACGCATCTGCCTCTGCGTACGGACAGCGTAGAGCGGCGTATGGCCGTACGCAGAGCTATACTGGGGGCTTTAGACAACCAACACTGTGAGCGGGCTACGACTCTCTGCTCCACTTCTGCTCTGCAAGCTGAGGTTCTGTGTTGCCTGGAAATGGCAACTAAACACCACTCATTCACGTCAAACAAGGGGATAGGAGAACTTTTTCAGAACATGTTTACTGATTCAGAAATCACAAAATTATTCACCTGTGGCAAGGACAAGATGAGCTACATCATCAAGTGCGAGTTAGCACCATATTTTAAGAAGAAGCTAGTTAGCGGCGTCAACAAAACTGGACCGTTTGTTCTCATGTTCGACGAAAGTTCAAACACGTTGAAAAAAGAAACAGATGGGCAAACGTTCGATTTCTGGAGAATGGTTGTGTGACTTCAAGGTATTTTGGTTCAAAGTTTCTGGGGCATGAGGGAGCAAACAACCTGTTGCACCACGTTCATTAGGCCCGAGCAGCTAAGCGCTGTTAGGCCCGAGCAGCTAAGCACTGCGAAGGCCTATTGTAATCGCTCTGTTCAGGCCTGACCTGCAATTTTTTCCGCCAAATGAATTGGCCTTTTGGGGGCTTTATCATATCCAAAAACTCACCAAATTTGGCGGACTCATCAGGACTGGTGAAAAATTACGTATTTTGGGGGTGTGGCAAAAATCGCAACAGAAACAGCTCATGAGCGCCACCTAGAAATTTTCAAACTACCCTCCGCATTGGCCTTAGTTTGACATAGAATCATGAAATTTGGTACACTTGTCCAATTTACCAAGATGCACAGAAAACCCTCTGGCACCAGTGTTGTACGATAAATGGGAAGGCAGCCATTTTGGAATGCTAACCAAATTTTCACACCTTTTTGGGGGTTTACAGCCTACGCAATTGAACAAACTCCTCCTAGGGATTTCGCTCAATCGGGTTCAAACTTGGCTGGTTTCTTCATAGGGCATGGGGGACCCAAAGTTATCAAAACGGTTTGTTTTCATGCATGCTGAAGGGACGGAGCCTGACATCAAAATTAGACATCTCGCCATGAAAAACGAAACGCTAATAGCACCTACACGAAAACTGTCTAATACATCAAACTGTCAGTGATTGACCCACATCTGGTCCCCTGCAATACTGAATGGTCAAATCATTACATCACTTAAGTCACGCCCCCCTGACAACAGGAAGTGTCAAGTTTTACGTTGAATGGTCCCGATCGGACCCCTGTTACCTAATCAGCATGACAGTGTGTCCAATGACCGAAGACATGTTGGTGTAACAAGATATCCAATACTGACCGTTTTGGGTGGAGCATGTGGGCATGGCAACATGGCAAAGTAAGACGTAACGCCTTCGCCATACGTGTGGTTCTAAAATCCACAGATTTGATCCGAGGAGTACCAAAATCAGTATGATCGATCATTGCCCACCCCTTGAACAGGAGTCCATAATAATTGTCCAATAGCCCCCACAGTGCCCCCTAGATTATTTTAAAACCTCAGCCCCAAGCCATTTTTGGCCTGATAATTCTGTAACTTGGTGAACATCTGTATCTTCTCAGGACCTATAAAAAAGTCTCTTGGAGCACTGGTCCAAAACCAACAGGAAGTTGGCCATTTTGGGTCAAAGGGTCATTTTCTGGCATTTTGAATTACCGATTTGAATGAACTCCTCCTAGGGATTTTGAAGCATTGCCTTCAAACTTGGTTAATATGCACTTAACACATTAGACAGTAAGAGTTATCAAAAGCTTGCGTTTTCATTTTTGCTAAAGGGGCGTGGCCAGGCCTCAAATTTGTGCTACACCATAAATTTCAAACTGCTATAACTTTCACAATGAAAGACCGAAATGCACCAAGCTTGGCATGAGTCATCCCTGTTGGATGCCCGACGATCCTTTGTTCAAAGCCATCCCCCCTTCAGAACAGGAAGTCACCTTTTTTACTTGGAAGGCTCCCTCTCTGACACCCTTGAACTAATCAGGATGATCTTGTGTTAGAAGACGTATAACAAGTTGATCTGATTTGCTTTAAAGCGCAAACAGTTTTCGCTGGAGGAAGTGGGCGTGGCAGCGTCACGATCAGAAGTGACGCTGTCGCCATACGTTTGGCTTTAAATTCCACAGATTTGAACCGAGGTCCCCAAAATCGCTACGATCGATCATTATCTACCACTTCAACAGGCATACATGATAAGTGGCCAATACCCTCTACAATGCCCCCTATATTATTACTGCAGTTATATCTCAGTGATACATTATCCGATCTGGACGAGATTTACTGTGCTTCATCAATGAGCACTTTTACACACATTAATATTGTGGTTTAACATATGACTCTAGTGCGCTCCCTACATTATTCAAACTGTTATATGTCACTGATAGATCATCCGATCTATTCTACATTTACTGTGCATCTTCTGTGGGCACTTCTAAACACATTGGTATGGTTGTTTAAAATTTCACTCCAGTGCGCCCCCTACAATAATCCAACAGTTACAGATCAGTGAGATTTCATCCAATATGCACCACATTTAATGTATGTCATCTATGAGCACTTCTGCACACATTTCTATTGTTATTTAACTTTTGACTCCAGTGTGCCCCCTACATAATTCAAACTGTTATTTGTCAATGATAGACCATCTGCTCTGTTCCAGATTTATTGTGCATCATCTTTGGGCACTTCTAAACACATTTAGATGGTTGTTTAACATTTAACTCAAGTGTACCACCCACAATATTCCAACAGTTACAGATCAGTGATACAACAAACGATCTGCACCAGATTTATGGTGCTTTTTCAGTGAGCACTTTTATACACATTGGTAATGTTGTTGAAAATTGTACTCCAGTGCGCCCCTATTTCAATGATACTTAATCCTATCTGCACCAGATTTTTTTGTACTTTATCAATGATCACTTCCAGAAAAATTGGTATTGTTGATTCATGACATCACTTAAGCCCCACAAACTCACACAAGAAACTCAATTATTGGGTAGCTCTTCCAGCTTCTGCCTGTGTAACATACAATACTGAAACTGTATTTGGTAACTGTTCTTGTCAAACAGGTGTGGGATGGGCATGAGAGCATTCGAGGTGGCGACCGAGCGGACGAGCTGGAGCTCCCGCGGTCGCCACAATGAGGCCTGAGCGGTGCTTTGCTGCAAGGGCCTCAATGCTGCTTGCAGCTTTAATGCAATGTTGTTTCTGATCCACAGCTGTTGTAACTTGTTCCATCAAGTCCAAAAAAGCCATGGACATTGAATTATTTGACCTAAATCCATATTGACTGTTACTCAGAATATTGTTTTTAATCAAGAATTGGTCAAGTCTTATAACAAATAATTTTTCTAGAATTTTTGAAAATTGTGGTAACAAGGATATAGGTCTATAATTATTAAATACACACTTATCACCATTTTTAAATAAAGGAATTACTTTTGCAATTTTCATTCTGTTAGGAAACACTCCAGTTGAAAAAGACAAATTACATATATATGTAAATGGTTCAATAACATGACTCATTATTTCCTTCACCACCATCATATCCATTCCTTCACAGTCTTTAGATTTTTTGTCAGCACATTTTTTGACTACATTCGCTATTTCATCCTTGTCAGTACCCTTTAGAAACATACTGTTAACACAATTTTAATCAAATAATTATCATGTTTCCCCACTTTTGGTATTAAAGCAGAAAGATTCAACATTCAGCTGAAAGAAGAAGAACAATTTACTGTAAATGTACATAAATCATTCAAAAAATATGTACTTCACATGTTCTGTTGTGAATTAGTCAGATTTACTGAGTTGACTGTTTTATGAGCTGGTAATCCATCAGTCTGATCCAGCTAGCTGCTTTGTTGCTGCTTTGTTGCCCGAACTGCTAAATGAGTGCATTCAGTAAGAGAAACTAGTAAAATAAAACATAATAAAGATAGGAAGCTGTTTTATTACTGTTGCCAATCATTTAAACTCTAAGGATGTTTTAACCAACTCAAGATATAAAAAAATGTTTTGTATTTTTTTGGTTTCCAGTCTATTAACTGCTCCTCTTATTATGCATGAATGCATGAATGCTGAAATCATTTGTCTTCTTATCTCTGGATGATGAAGATAATTTACACATTTAAAATCTGTTTCCTAAACTTAAAAAACTGATCAATTTATTCAAGCTTATTGTTAACTTCTCTGTCTTTTGCTGTGGTTCTGTTATTGGTTTACTAAAATTTTAAGGCTGATTCAAAAATCAAAACATGCAGTTGTAACAACTAAGGCTTAATGGTTAAAAAAATAACCCTTCAAAATAAAAACTAATAAATTATTTTGATCATTTTGGGCATTTTAGTATACTAAGACTCATATAAATAATTTAAAACATCTAAATATCCGAACCAATCTGTTTTTGAGTGTTCCTCTGATTAATAATAGTATAAACAACTCCCAGTTTTAGTCCTCTGCACATATTGAGAAGATTGCAAACGTCATTCCTACAGTAGCTTTTTTTTTTTTTTTTTTTAAAGAAGAGTAAAGAGGGAGTGATTAAAAATCAAATGCACTCTTGTTTCTTATCAAAATGTTTGTGGCTTTTATGACTCAGCACTAACTCAAAAGGGCAACTTCAGTCTCTTGAAATGACAACATACACAAAAATAATAATTTATACAGTACCAGTATATACACATGTGTTTTAAACTGTTTTGTTTTTCTCTGCCAAATAGATTTGTTGTCAAGAATTGACTTAGATGAATTAATGAAGAAAGATGAACCTCCGTTCATTTTCCCCAAAACGCTGGAGGAGTTTGAATATGCCTTCAATGAACGTAAGTACAGCTCAGTTTGTCCTGCTAAAGCAAGAAAGTGTCATGAAATCTCAGAGCCACATCCTAGTTGTGGTGGATAAGTTCATTTAGAGATTGGGTTGAGGCCAAAACAGAATACACAACAAAATGTTACTTTTGATTTAGTTGTAATTTTTTCTGACATTTTCTATTGACCTCTGGCCTATTTACCTTTAAACTGAACAAGTGTCCACTTACAGGTAAATCTAAAATAAAGTACATTAACAAGTAAAACTAATGGAATAGCTAATAATACAAATAAATAAATGAATACAAAAAAAGTTGTTTAAAGAAGAAAAAAAAAGGTCAGATTAGCAGTTTGGTAGATTATTTTATTCTTAAATAGAATATGGTGATGATGAGGTCAGAAACACTTGACGTTTAATTTGAGATAAAATAAAAAGAGAAAATAAACGAGGCAGAAGGCTGTCTAGCTCTGACAATTATTCTGAAAACCATGACGGATCAAACTTAACAGAAACATTTACCAAGATGAAATAATAAAAAATAAAAATTATAAAAAAACAAAACAAACAAATGTGTAATTCAAAGTATTTTACACCTTCTGTTAAACATGATATAGATTACTTTATATCCCATAGTATTTTTTTTTTACTGCCAGTTTAACTTCATCACAATTGCTTATTGATGATGTGACACCTATTAGAATTAAAACTTGCAATTAATTTTTCGCTGAATATAATTTGCTTTTAATAGACATGCATGTCCAGCATGTACTCAGCTTTTCCCCTGTTGAGGGGTAGGTAGGCTTCAACCCCGTCTCCAATACCATGCGCATGACTGACAGGGCACAGAAAGTTAACAAGTGAGTGACAGATTTAAAAATTACTTAAAATCTGCAAATATGGTAGAATTATGCTCCCTCCTAAACGTGCCGGGGAAGAAGCACTGCTTTGCTCTTGTTCTTTCATCTAACCATTATTATCATCTACTATTTTCTGTCATTTCCACTGTCTTGTGCTGTCCATACTCTGTTGTAAGGTGTACGTACACACTTGCTCTACTACTGTGTTGTCCTACATTTCACTTACACATTTCTTTTTTTAAATTCTCCGTTGCTGTTTTTGTAAAGCCACAATCCTAGGGAAACGATGGCTTGTTTCACAATACTGTACTGTGTATCATCTGTTTGTGGTTTACATGGCAATAATAGCAAATTTCTTGAAGAGAATAAAAGCTTTATTAGTCCATCGTTTTCATTGTTTGTGATCTTTAATAGATAAACATCAACGTTCATGCTCAATTATCCAGGTAAAAAAATCCAGCAATGTTCAGTCAGGTCAACTGGACATTTTATTTTATTTATTTTTTGCTGAGACTTTCGTCCTTCATCCAAAGGACTTCATCAATCCAAAGAGCCACAAACAAAGTCAGTCCCACAAGCTGCACACTCCCATAGTGGAAAATATGTACAGTTTGCTGGTGATGAGATGGTTTCTGGGGCCGCCCTCTTCCCCATCAACTCCTCTGAGGCTTCCATAGCCAAAATGAGGCTGACTTGTTGGACTGACATTGTTTGTGGCTTTTCAGATTGACGAAGTCCTTTGGATGAAGGACAAAACATCTCAGCTAAAATAAATAAATAAATAAATAAACCGTCCAAATGACCTGACTGAACATTGTTCTATTTTTCTTAACCTGGATTATTGAGCATTAACTTTGATGTTTGGAACTACTTTGACTATGGCAGCCTCAGAGGAGTTGACGGGGGAGAGGGCAGGCCCCAGAAACCATCTTATCACCACCAACATGTTTCCAACACACCCCCCCCCCCCCCCATGGGAATGTACTGCTTGTGGGACTGACATTGTTTGTGCTTTCTTGGATTGATGAAGTCCTTTGGATGAAGCATGAAATGCCTCAGCAAAAAAAGGAACCGTCCGGATGACCTGACTGAACTTTGTTGGATTAAATAGCTAAATTTTGTGCAAACCTAGATTTAACCTAAAAATACACCAGGAAGTAAAGCTTGACCCAGACTAGTTTGGACCTGGATGGTCTGAGAGTCTGTGAATTGTTTCCTTGGCTTGTGTTCGTCCAAACAGTTGGTAAGAAACAGAAAGAGGGGGTCGGGACGTGGCGCTGGTGATTTTGGCCCTTAGTATTCCCCTGCATTCTTTTCCCCTGTCTCTCTTATCTTTTCTGTTCTCTGTCAGTGTCTGGCTGGTTGAGTGGGGGACATGTTGTGTACTCTACGGCCCGTCAATAACCTACTCAGCCTTGGCCTCTGCCTGACGGAGAATTTGCATAACCTTGCTGTGCCAAAAAAAAAAAAAAAAAAAAACAGGGACTGAGCACCTGAAATTATGCAACACCCACCAACATCTCCTCTCCACCTTCAAGTCTCAGCTCAGTCTACCATGAAGAAAAAAACTCAACTCTCCACCTCCTATTCGCTTTTTTTTTCTTCCAATCCACTCTTCCCCCTTCTTTACAAACATAGGGTACACACCTACACAGACACTTATTCAGTTCTTCTCAATATTTTTGTCTTTTTTTTTTTTTTTCAAGTATATAATTTTCATTAAAGCCATGTTGGCCCTCGGGCACCTCCTCAAGTATCTAGACTAGCAGTCATTTTGGCTCTAAAGCCTTTTTTTTTATCATTACACCCATGCTACCTTAGCCCAAGACAGGTGGAACAAAAATGTTAATTTCACCATGTAATGATATGAATACAGAAGAGGCTGTGTACAATAGTTTGCAGGCATCTTAATCACTGAAGATGATGGCTTCATCTCGCCAGCCCTCCGGTTTTCCATTACTGGAAATCCAAGGTTATGTACACCTAATTAAGTGGCCAAATTGAGAACAGAATGCTAATTATGACAGAAAAAGAGGGAAAAAGTTGAGAAAATGTTAGTCCTTTGAGAGGTTCTGTTGGTGGAGATGGAGGAGCTGATCACCACCCCCTCTCATATATACACACACTCACACACACATGCAATCGTGCACATCTTGCACCCTTTTTCTTCGTTTCTTTTGTGTGCTCAAACAACAACACACACACATACACACTACTCCTGCAGTAGGATTTCATTATTGCTCATCTTCTCCCCCTCTTAGGGTTGTGCTGTTTAGATACACACCCCTCCACGAATGAATGCATAATTTATTATCTTCAAGGTACTTTTTGTGCACCCTTCTTCATACTAAGTTGTCACTTGTATCCTGCGCTGTCTCTTATGCACAAATGCATTTCTAAATACATGCTACGTAATCCTAAAGTCAGATTCAGGATTGCATGTTGTCTAACAACTAACAATGAAAGCAAATGGTGTAATACACAGTGAGCAGTGTGAGATTTATCACGTTGATAGAGGTTTAAAATGGTAGCAATTTAGAGGAAAATGAAGGGGGGGAAAATGCTCATAGACTTTTTTTATCTTGCAAATATGTTTATTTATACCTTAGATGGGTTTTCCCCTCACATTGTGCAATAATTGAGAAAGTATGAGCCCCCTCTGGCTATTTAGGTTAAGTATGTGCACTTTTTTTGTGATTTAGCTCTTACACATTTCACAGTCATAAAGGTCAAAATTAAATTTAACACTGCTTAGTGTTTTATTGTGTTGCCGTGTCAAGTGCAGGATCGATGGGCTCATTGCTAAGGTAGTGGTTCCACAGCCACGGAAGGGTAATTGTTTGAAAAGTGGTACCACTTCTGAACTACATTTTGCTGCATTATCACAGTTTCATATGAGATAAATCCTCAGTGTTTTAAAAACTCTCCTAGTTTCCCAGAGTTATAATAAATGGGTAATGCAGACTGTTCCGAAGACCTTTGCAGTATGGCTCAGCAACACTTATACAGACATACACTTCCTAAAGCAGATTTAATGGCACTGTGAATGTGTCTACACCTGGTCCTCTTAGCTGTAGCTGCACATCACAGCACAATTTTTTTTCGAGGTCTAAGGAAAGATAAGTATGCGAAAAAGAAGTTTGAAGTTTGCTTGATTGAACTTTTAAATGCACTTTTACATTTGCACAAAGCAATGCTTCTGTACAGGTGGCTTTTATCATGAAAGGTCATTTTTGTGTCTCTTACAGATGGCCAGCTGCGACATATAAAAACAGGTGAACCCTTTGTATTCAATGCCAGAGAAGATCTGCACCGCTGGAATCAGAAACGCTACGAAGCTCTTGGCGAGGTAACACATTGCTTTTCTACTGGCCTTTTAAAGTCTGGTTGTTCTTACAATGTAGCTTACTCTATGTCGGTGCATATGCAAAGACAATTTTAAGAGTTTTGACAGTACAGTAGTCCCTAACTTATCATTGGGGTTACGTTCCAGAGACCCCCGCCATAGGTGAACATCCGCCAAGTAGAAACTTTATTTTAGTATTTATATATATATATATATATACTGTATATATATATATATATATATATATATATACATTTAAGGCTCAATAAACACATGTTCTAAACTCTCTAAA
>JARVGS010001792.1:22993266-23009327 GCA_031762315.1 Hypsolebias antenori | reverse complement strand
GGACTTTTTTTTTTTTTTTTTTTGCTGATATATTTCATCCTTCATCCAAAGGACTTATTCAGTCTGAGGAGCCACAAACAAAGTGGAGTTCCACAAATACCACATTCCCAGTACCACACTTGTTGGATTTGCACCTGGATTATTGAGGACTTTGGCGTTTTGAACCATTTTGGCATGACTGCCTCAGAGGAGTTGATGGGGGAGAGGTCAGGCTCTAGAAACCATCTTATCACCAGCAAACTGTTTTGTTTTCCACTATGGGAGTGTGGTATTTGTGGGATTCCAGTTTGTTTGTGGCTCCACGGACTGAAGAAGTCCTTTGGATGAAGGCCGAAACGTCTCAGCAACAACAGAAACCGTCCAGATGACCTGACTGAACATTGTTGGATTATTGAACATGAACTTTGGTGTTTATATTGTTCACTTCGTCGGGTCATTGCCTGCTCTCTACCAGTCACTCTTCTTCCCTGATCCAAGTACGTCACTCTCATATTTTATCTTTGTATTTCCCTTGGTTGCTTGTCTTTAGTTCTCTTGCCATTCTTCAGTTATCCTCCTGTTATCCAGCTGCTAGTTCTCTCACTCCCTTGCCTCTCTGTTGTTCCTCCTTCTCCACGCCTTTGCTCTCTGCTTTACCCAGTGTTCTTGTTTGAAATTTAGGAGTGTTCCAGTGAAACTTTGATAACTTACATACAGATCCCTCTCCTTCATTCTTATTTTTTCTCTTTATTTCACCCAATTTTTTTAAACCTACTCTCAAAGGTCTCTCTTGAAAATGAGTTATCATGACTCAATGAGACTACCTGTATAAATAAAGGGTAAATGAAACAAGAAAAAAAAATCTTCCTTTACCTTTATTTAATTGAAAATACTGACATGTCCTTCCTTCACTTTGCCTTGTTACTTATTCAGTACCTCCCTGCTGTATGTCCCTGTAGCTTCTCTTTGCACATGTGTATGCAAGTGTGAGACGCTGGAGGTGCAACTTGGGTATGTCCTGCTGACTCCTTGGTGAACTCTTCTCCTGCAGATTAAAATAAAGACAGGAAGAGTTGGAGGCCAGATGAGGAGAACAAAGTTTGTTTGCGCAAGTAAGCAGGAACGAGGTGACGGGGGTTATGTGTTTGTTAAAGAAGAGTGCGTTCGAAACTCCATGAATACAAATATGTGCTTGTGTATGCATGTGTGTGGTTTGCCTCCACTTTCTTGTGTTTCTGCTTAGGCATGGAAGTGGCATATGCTGGCAGTGGGTGGCAGTGCAGGAAAAGCAAGCTGGCTCGCTGGTGGGGAATCTGAGTCAGAGAATTCAAGGAGAAAGAAATCCCATCCTCCTTATGCTGTGCATGGAAAGTAGTGACATTCATAATCCCCCCTTTAAAAAAAAAAGCTGCTGTTGCCCTTTAATGCCCTTTAGTTTTACTCTACTTGTTTAATCTATTTATTTATTTTTACCCTGATAACTTTTTCTTTGTTACTTGTGAGAATCAGAATGGATTATATTTTTGTATCTACATTGATTTAGTCTTCAGCATAAACACTGGATTGTAATGCAAGAAAGCTGCTTGAATATATTGCACGATATACTATCTTTGGTGTGTGTTTGCATGTGTGCGCACATGGCCTGACCAGATTAACCCTGATTAATCCATAGTAAAAGCCTCTGAGTATTACTTGGAACAAGAGATGCCTATTCCCATGCTCAAATCCGTCTGTATAATAATGTTCAGGAATAAATAATACATAAAGTATATCTACATATATGGTGAATTTAAATATTCATGTTTAACTTTGCAGTAAGATCCTCAAAGTTAGTCAAATTGGATGGTTAAAGGTTCAAAGATAAGGGCGGTGTGGGTTTTGTACCCAGGAGGGCCTGCAAAATCAAAATAATAAAAATACTTGATCTGAACATAGGGTCAGAACAGGAGTTTAAATGCTGCAGTGCTAACTCTCGGAGAGAGTTGTGTTTGTGTATTAAACATATAAAAGGGCACAGGGCGGTAGAAGGGCAGATAAAGTATATTGCCATGCTTCTTCTCTCTGCCCTGAATAATCATGCTGCTGAACTGTAGGGATACCTCTGCAAAAAGGAGAGTGTATGCATGAACTGTGAATGAACTGGAACCTGCATATGAACCGTGGTGTTAGCCCAGCCCAGCAGCCATCCGCTTCCCCAGCTGGGCGATGCTGAAACTATGATGCTGATCTCGATGAGAGCAGTGGTTGAGAGTAATAAGGGCTTATATGTTGCAGGCACACATATGATTTTATTTATGCTAAGTCATTTAAGCTGAAAATTTGCTTTTGGAAATGTTTGTTTTTAATGTGGGTGAGGAGTAGAAACAGAAAGGGTGAAATCTGGTCAAATTGCATGCGCAGCTGAGCAGAAGTTAGCTCCAGGGTGCTATTCTTCCACTAGTAACAGTAAGACTTTGGTGAAACAAATGATTAATTGCCCTCCCCCCACCCCCATTTTTTTAATTGTCCCTTTAAACTGTTACAAGCTGCATATAATGTCTTTAGGGCTTTGATCATATCCCACCTCAGACATGGCCTTTTTGTGGCTGTGTTTTCTTCTGAATAATTTGAAACTTGACTGACAGATCTTGAGGCTGATTTGTGAAAAGACTGTTGTACCAGTTCCGACAGAAAGGTGGCAGTGCACTGTCAGGCTAAATCAACACAATGCTCACTTTATTAATCTGTACATGTTGGTATGCAATATGTTGTTTTCAAATTATCATAATAGGAATTTATTTGGATTTTCACATTCTGTCATTTTTAGCTCTCACTATTGTGCAGTTTCCATTGTTTGTCTTCTGTTACACTCCTTCACATTTCAGATAAGCTATTCGCCTTTTCTCAATCCTCTCTCCTGCAGGTATTTCTAGCTTAAATGCTATAACACCCTGTCAACAGGTACCTGTTTGATGTGACAGTTTATCCTTCCGTGTTCAGTGTTGGGTCAGTCAAAGATAAGAGGCACGGGAAATTGCAGTAGTGCATGCAGTCAAGATAGAATTAATGTAAGCAAATGTATGCAAGTATGCACAAAAATATACACATAAACACTAAAACAGTTTGTCCAGATTAGTGCGCCACCTCTTAAGGAATAGAAGGATGTCAGGCACAGAGAACCAATAGAAATAGATAACTTTGCCACTGAAATACCCATCCATCATTCCTTCCTAGATATCCACTACTTTTGTTGCAACAACTTTCTTCTTCCTTTTTAAGTAATTTTGTAGTTCACCCTGCATCAAGCATACTCTGTTTTTTTTCCTTCTTTCCACATCTACTCAATGTTTTTCTAAGATTTGTTCAGCCAAGGTTTCCATTGTCTTTATTCCTTTTTTTTTATTTAATATCACATTTCTAGAAAAGACATGTATGTAGTATTAGGAAAGATCAAATTAAACCATTAACAGCTGATAACGGTACCTAATAAAGTAGTGCCATAAAAATTATGCTCTATTTTATGTGGGACATAACATTTATGTCCTGGTCTATATAGAGCAAGATTTCGGTTTTTCTAATGCTTCTTTTCAGTTTTGTCCATTTTTTTTTGTTTTGCAGTGAATTTCCACAAGCTTTCAAAACTTGTCTGTCCCTGCTGTTTTCTAAAGAAGGTTGAGTGAGGTGTCCCTCTTCCCAAATGGCTGAAATTCTATAATATTGTTACATTTTCTGTCTTATCAGCTATTTAAAAATGTATTCCCTTCCTCTCAGTGAATTTTCTGTATGTAATCAGATGATTTTTTTTTTTTTTTTTACAACTTTTATCTTCAGTGTTTTACTAAGCAGAATAGAACCTTCTAGTATACATCAAGTTAAAGCATACTCATTTATTTTGATTTTTATGTGCGGTTACAGGACAAATCACTTTTTTATCCTCATTCAAACATCCTCCTTTCAATCCCTCTTCTTCTACACCTGAGTGCAGCATATGTGTGTGTGTGTGTGTGTGTGTGTGTGTGTGTGTGTGTGTGTGTGTGTGTGTGTGTGTGTGTGTGTGTGTGTGTGTTGTGCCCAAGTTTACCACATGTTTGCAGGGTCAGCCAAAGTAGCTGGGTGAGTGCCAGCCTGCTGAGAGTGAGGGCCAGGGCAGGCCAGCATTTGGTTTGACCAACTGCAAGACCTGAACAGACGGAGATGGAGACGGGGTGGGGCTGCGGAGCTTGTATCCTGCAGATTAGAGCAATACACCATCTATACACACAGGATGGGCTTTTTAACTTACCACTAACCTGGCCCTGACTCTCTGAACTTGGGAAATATGTTCATGTGTGTGTGTGATGTACAAATTTGCGTGCCAGAAAGAGACAAGCACTTTTTTCTTTCTTCTTTTTGATGGGTAAAGGAAGGGGTAAACTTTTCACCTTTCTTGTGTGATTCAACTAAAACTGCATTCCTCAAAATATGCATGAGCCTTCCATATCTGTTAACGTGTGTGTGTGGGTGTTTATTTGGTTAATAACGGTCAACTTCAATGAATATTCAACTGGATATTACTTCTAATTCAGACAAATCTATGATTTGACAAGTTTGTAAATGAGTTTTCCTGTCCATAAACATATTTCAGTAGAGTGTAACTGAGTGACAGTTTTGTTTTAGTTTGTCAGTTTGTCGGGCGGTTGTGGCTGAGTGCTGTATGAATGGGTAAATGAGGGCAGATTGTAGTGTAAAGAGCTTTGAGGATCTTGATAATATAGAATGGTGATATATAAGTACAGTCCATCTACCATTTACCATTTTAGACATTTCACTTGTACTTTTCTCACAGTTGCTTGTTTCTGCAGATCATTTTTTGTAACTGCTAATAATAATTGTATTTATCTAGAGCAGTCATAATTTTACATACTGCTTTCCCTTGAGGTTGTGGATTTGTTCAAAAATTCCTGTAAATGAATGGGACCTGATTGTATGTGTGTGTGTGTGTGCAAACGTGCACTATTATTTGTGCTTGTGCGTGCTCAGTCTTTAGCAGTGTGCCACATCTCCAGCCCCTTGTTCTTGGATAATTGTGCTGCAAGCTCTCAGCCTCCTCCCCTTTAGCCTGAAAACCAAGCTCATTGCGGTCCCCAAAGAGCACCGCACCCCACCCACATGGTACAGGGAGGAAAAAAAAAAAAATCCCAAGTTGTCCTTGTGCATAAAAGTAGATTCTACTCCCCAACACCTTTTCAAATTAATATTTGTGATGGGCGCCATTCTGCCAGCCCCAGTTTCTGTTCCCTGCCTTTGTTCCTGCGTTTGATGTAATGGAGGCAAGGACAAAGAGGAGAGCAGGCAGAGTGTGTGAAAATGGTAGTTAAGTGGGCTTAAGGGCTCCTTCAGTACCTTCTGAAAGGCCTGAACCCTGAAAAGGACCCTCGCACTGCTAAGCTGTAGTGCAGTAAACAAGACAGGTCCAGCACAAAGGTGCGTCTCAAATGAGCACAGACACCCTCGTCCTCTTTTTCTTTGCCCCAACCTCCTACCCGACTCTGACATCTGGCCAATCCCAAGATCTGTCTGAGTTCTCACTCATACCCCCTTCATCGTCCCTCTTCATTTTTACTCCCCCTCTTTTTTCCCTCTTATTCTTCAGAGTTTCTCTGGACTCTCTTCGGGAATATGCGTGTTTGTGTTTTGTTGTACCAGTCCTGGATGGGCAGCTTGCTCCCCGTAGTCAGTTATGTCCCCAGTGCTTTGGCGGTTTGGCGCTTTTGTTTAGTTAATTGCAATGAGTATAATGTACTAGTCTCTCGGAGGTCCACGAAAGACAATTAGACAATCCCAAGAATTTAATGAGACACCACTAGCCCCAATCCCCCTTCTTCTGCTTGAGAAACACCCTGGTCTCCATTGGCACTGACTATGACGGAGAAAGGAGGGGACTGTGGTGCAGGTTGGCTCTTTGTGGTTGTTTCTGTTTGTGTGTTTAACAGACTGTTGCTTTGCCCACCATATAACTAACCTGAGAGAAAGACCCAGGGAGTTAAAACACAATACAAAGTCCAACAAGAAAACATTTTATTTAGCTTTTATTTCTATTTTTATATGTCTATTTTTTATGTTATTTATTTATTTAGATTTTACCAGTTATGTATATGGTGGTATTCTCATTGGAACTAGTGTTCCGGCTAGGCCGCAACAGTTTTCCAGTGCATATCGCTGTAATTATTAAGACTGATTATCCAGTTCACCCAGTGAAGGATCAGAGCACTTGACAGTGTCATCTCCAAAAGGAAGAAGGATGGCTGGGGGTCCTCAGTGATGGACGAAACCCTGGGTGGCCTTTTAAGGACTTCTCTTGCTCTTTTTTCAGTCTTCCCTCTGTCTTATGTCTTGAATAATTATCTCTAGTATTCCTTTCTCTAGTTTTCTCTTTTTTATGCTTTACGTTGTGTCATCAACTCCTAAGACCTTTCTGTGGATCATACCAAGATAAATCCTGCTTTAAAACAGGAAATATCCATAAGTGATTTATTATGTCTCTCTTCACCTCTTGTTAAGATTAATTAATAATACTGCATTACCATTTTCAAGTGGCTGTAATTCACCACCTTTAAACCTACACTTTTACCACATCATGAATGAAGTCAGGGTTTTTCGCCTTGTCGTCTTCATCCTCTTCTCTCTTCCATTCTTTTTCTCGTTCTGTCATTCCAGTTCATTTTTTTCCCTCCCTGGCTAATCACGGTGTTACAACAAAAGACGGGTCTCCATTATTGCATGTGTCTGTCCCAGAAGAAAGGAAATGAGAACGGGACAGAGGGTGGCCGTGGCCTGACACCGCACTATTAATCTTCCAGTAAAGCCTTGTCAGGCAGAAACGGACACAAATGGATCACTCCCATTAACTGGGAGAGTGTAGGTAAGGGCTTTAACAAGCGTTTACCAGAGTCCATTTTCTCACTAATGAAGAGGGGGAATATGTGGCCTCCTAGCCAAACCTGTGAGACTTGCACTTAAAGACCTGGACAAAGGAAAAAAGAAAGGAGGGAGAGGAACTTGAAGAGGATACAAGATGACAGTATGTGAGCCCTGATAAAAAGGTATGCTCTTAGTGTTGACATATTGTATTAAGCATAGTGAGAGGTTGAGGCCAAGGTCACCTAAGTATTCACTCTTCATGGGTGTCCCACGAAAGAAGGCTTCCTCTTCTGTAGGACTGCCACAGACTAACCTCAGACACTAGGGAGGGGAGAACTTTGATTGTGGTCCTCACCATTTAGTGGGTAAATGGAGAAGCAATATTGTTATTACTTAACCATAGTTTAAGTTGAGACTTGAATCTGATTTGACCTGTATTCACGTTTCGTATTCCTGCGATAGATATTCACACAGAAGGGCACACAGTTGTTGCATTCTTTGACATCACAGTCTCTGGAGAAAGGCAGAAGGGTACTGCAGTAGTTGTCATCTCACACTGCAGATTTGCATTCATGCGCTATGTTTTAAACATGTGTTTGACATCCTATCGAGCTGACAAAAGTTCTGTCCACACAGCCCTGAAACCTGCTGGCATTGTGACATGGCTCTTAAATATGTCCCCATATCACACCCAAAATCCCAAAGGGTTTTATGCATGCCTCTGTTGTTTGGTATATATCTGTGTATTTGGGATAGGTGCGTTATCAAGAGAAACTCTTTGAATTTCTAATGCATCATGTCCCTCCTCCCTTGACACAAGTCGGATGGGCAAGTGATGTCTTTGAAAAGCCTCATGATAATAAGAAATATGCTGGAACTAGAACAAAGATCAAGCTGTGGGTGGGACAGTGTAATGTATCATTGTCTCTTGGTTAAATAATTTATAGTTTTAGACAGTAAATAAGCTAACTGATAATTAAGGAATCACATAATTCTAGTTGCAGTGTGATGAGGATATCAATAGCAACAAACCACATTTTTTCTCATTTATCACTTTTACTTCTTGTTTGACCATTATCTAAACCAGGTGTGGGCATTAAGGCCAGTTAGTGATTGTTGGATTGACCAAATAAATGAACTGGTAGCAGGCAGAACATTGTATGGTACTTTAAATATAATGGTTGATGATATATTACAGTCCACACAGTTTCTATTATGACATTAATCTCGTTGGTTGTTATTAATATTACACTAACTGATATTTAAATGACAATGCATTTAGATTATTTTGTCCAGCCCTAGTCAAAATATCTTCTGAATTGATGTCCTTGCATGTTTATTTCACAACATCCACATGCATCTCTTGATAGACGGCAGTCGAATAGTCAATAAATATAGTATCCCACTCGGTTGTGACTATCTGGTGAACGACATACATGACAGAGTCTATAAAAGGTCTTGTAATTACAATGTTTGTTAGTTTTTTTTTTTCTTGTTTGGTTTTTGTTTGTTTTTTTGTTTGCTTTTTGCGTATGTCGCAGAGGAGCACATTCCTTTTACTTGAGTTTTGAGCATGTTCAAAAAACTGAGCAACAACTCATTTGTCTCAAAATATTTAGTTGTTGCTGGCATCTCTAACCCATCTTGAACCCACATGAATTGTGTCGTCAGTGTTTTCAACTGGAACCGGAGTGCTGGAGCTGTATTTTAAAACCTGCTTGGATGCTTTTATCTGACAGAAAACACCTTAAGCAAATATCCAGGTCTAAAACCCCCTCTAATTAAAAATAATAGTTGTTAAAGATCAATCCAAGTCCACCTATCTTCATTTCACAAAATCATAAATGTGGGGGTGGCTGCCAAGGTGAGTTCAAAACATGCATCTTAATGGGTATATTATGGGCAGAGGTGGACAACAAAGTAATGTGCATGGCCGTAACTGCAGTTTAGCAGTCATGCACACAAAACAGGTTGCAATTTTCTGGTAGTTTAAAACATGGACACATATCCGTTCACTTGGTCACAAACATTCAGATTTCATTGAGACCGTAGATGGAAATTTGAGTGTTTTCTCACAGTTATTTCTCAATTTTGAGTTGCCAGCTAGTTTTCAACAGTCACAGCCCCATGAGATACCACCTTAAGGCTAATGTATCAACTAATGTGGAGCTGGCTGTTGTTGTTTTCTTCTGTGTCAAGTACCTGTTCACAATCAAACTAGTTTCCTGACTGAAGTCACATCAGTGGAACTAGTGTCATTACAGAGATAGTGGCACATGCTGACCCAAGTGATATCAGAAACCGAGCAAGGCAGTGAAAGGACAAGATGCGCAACCAAGCCCATTTGTCTGTTATCACTGTCTTTGTGTTTCATGGGCTCCCAGGGAAAACTAGCAGACAAGAGGAAGACTTCACCTTTTTCCTCTCAGACACTTCTCCACCCCATCTTTCCCAGCACTTTCCCTTCCACCCTCCCCACACCCCCACATACACCCCAAACATTTTTAATTATATCTTCTACCAAGTAGTGCGGCTCAGTAACCAAGAAGCTGACATTGATGCATGTGCTGATAAATCCACAAACACTGGAAACAAGATTAACAAAGATTTTGAGGAAAGGGTGACAGCTAATTTTGCGCAGTGGTTGGTGCCTCATTCAAGACTGATGTTTTTGATAGAGCAAGCCACGCCTGAGAATTCGTGTTTCATACAGGGGAGGGGTACTGGAAGACATCACAACAAGACTTGCAGCATTTTCACTTTTTAAATGTACTTTTTCACACGTTTCTCCATCTGTTTGGTTGTCTGTTCTAATCCTTTACTACTCAGCGTTTTAGCTCAGCCTAAACTTTACCTGATATATTTAAACTCAACTCAGTTCTTTTTGATTTGTTTTCTTTTTGTCCATGCATGATATTACTCATATTTGAAAATAAACCAAGATGTAAAATCTTGACATAATTATAACCAGACATTATGTCCAGGAAACATCAAGAGAGAAAGTGTTCAAACATATTTGTGTTGGTTAGCCCGTTCTTTTGCGTATGTACCAGGCTAATCAAGGTGATCTAATTAACAGTTTTTTTCTTGTGGAGTTGGTGACATTCCTCTCCAGACCCATGGCCCCCTCTCTGGACTGACTCTCAACCTACTGAGACACTGATACATGCTTCTCTGAGAGAGATATCGGGCTGCTTCATCACCCGTACCTACGCACACACACATGCAGTCACTACGAAGGAGAATGAGATAGCAATCATACCTCTACAGCTGATTTCCTATTTTCTCATTTAAGGGTCTATCCTAACCCCACCTCCTTCTGTTGTATTTCTTCTTACTCTAACTAATTTCAATTATATACAGTAGAAAAATCATGCACATTTCTTTTGATCTTGTTTCATGCTTCTTCTGTTCCTTTCCCCTTTTCTTTTCTCCTACCTTTCTCTTTCTTTTCTCCAGAGCATGCGATGTCGCCTTTCTCTGAATCGCCTCCCCTGTCTTCATCTGTAGGCAGCTGACAGCTTCTTTTTTTTTTCTTTGTCAATTTCTCCTTCTCTGTCCCTGTGTCTCTTTAGCTCTCTTTTTCATCTGTCTCCCCCCCACCCTCTCCATCTGCTTTTGCTTTTGTTTCCCTGGCCCCTCTTCCATCCCAACTTAAAAATGAGGAATGCGGTGTGACCCTGACCTCCATCGGCCCTGCAACCACCTTCGACCCCTCCAGGTGACCTCCTGTCCCTGTTTTGACAGCTTGATTAATTACCTAGTGTTATGATTTATGAGAAAAGCTGTATGTAAAAATAATAGACAACAGGTGGTCTTTTAAAAAAAAAGTGCTAAATTTGAAAGGGGTTCTAGCGAGGGCCATGGTGCCAGTGGGGTCTAGGGTGCATGTGTGTGAGAAAGAGCCGGGGATAAAGATGAGTACTTTTTTCTGTGGTTAAATGCTTTCAACCAGTTTGATGGCTACATTGGGTTAATAAGAAACTGTCTGTTGCTCCATGCATGGTTTCCTCAGTTGCCAAAACATGGAGTCCATCTTGTGCATTAGGCTGCATTGGTGAAAGGATGAGGAGGATTACAACATGCATCTCCATGTGTGTGCTGTGAAGCATGAACCCAAGCATGTGGTAATGACACAATGGAAAATGCGGTTGAACACAGACTAACACACACCCATACGCACACACGCACACGCGCAGTTATGCTATATGCTCTGCCACTTCTTCTCTAGGTTGCATGCTGTGAAAATAAGCAGAGTAAATGGCAGAACAGACCAGCCATACTGTTTACCCTTCACACTTCAAACACAGCTTGTGATTAGATGTAGCGACCTCCCCTGACTTACAGACCTGTGGTGCACATCCACTTATTGAGAGAGGTCAAACTTTTGGACACTTGTGTGTGCATATGTTAACATGGTTGTGGCACTGTGTTGTCTGCATGTTTGTCATTATTTTTTTTCCACCATACACGAAATATCTATAAGTAGAAATACATTGTTCACATATCTTTAGAAACTTTATCGTCTGACAGATTACACTTCATGTGCCCTTCAAAGTAACAGCCATGCAGGCAGCATCAGTAGGACCACCAGCTCTTTCTCCGACTTTCTCTTCAAGGTCACAATAACAGGGCAGAGGTGAAGAGACCTCCCTTTGACCTTTTGTTCAGTACTTCACTGAGCTTGTGATGTTCAGTAGGATTTATGTTCTTGGTATAATGAAATTGTATCACCGCTCCTATAATGCAGATTATTCATAGATAATGTCACTGTGACTCATTTATTCATGAAATGTATATTTATAATATAACAATGAATATGCACACAAGTGTTTCTGTACATACAGTGTATGCGTGTGCACGCGTTTAAAATGTGGAGATGCATCTTGCCGTTGACCCCTCCTCATCCTAGACTGTATATGACCGACCATCTCACACCCAACCTGCGCTTGTGTGATTATGTGCACACTAACCACCTGTCCAGATGTCAAAGTGGATATATTTGATGGCCATCTTTAATAACTCACAGTGATGTGTTTTTTTTTTTTCTTCAGTCAAACTGAGTGACACATCCACTTCTCAGAGCTAATTAGTAAAGTTTGTTAATATTGTTATCCGAAATGAATGTCAGAATCCATCTATTTAGTCTAGTACTTGGTACTTTTAGTACTTTTTATATTATCTTACGTTATCATTTTTTCTTCACTTATTAAAAATATCCATTTCATTGTATTTTATTTTATTTTGTCTTCTTTGCATCAGTACTAAAAGCCCTTCAGGACAGAGTTGCTTCAGGGACACCTCCACTCTTCCTGCCTTTCCTCCTTTTGTAGCCTCTCTGCCTTACCCTCCCTGCTCACCTCTTCCCCTGATTTATACATTAAATAGTTATGTGAGAGAATAGGGAGGCACCTATCATTCCATGATCTATATCTCTCTGTGCCTCCATTAAAAATACATGTGTATGCTTAGGGGAGGCAATATAGAATATATAAATCAAAATGGGAACGGCATCATTGTAAGCCTGCTGTATTTATTTCCCCATAGCTTTCTCTCTGCGGGCCGCAGGCTCTTCTACTGTATTTCCTTTCTTGCGGCAAGCAGATGTTTGATGCTCTAATATTAGGGTATTCTGGAAAACAAAGTTCACTATTTGTCCAGTTTATCTGATAATCTGCTGACACAGACGTAGCAATCAAAGCAGGATCTAATTAATTCTAGTTGTTGTTTTTTTAAGTTTGTGAAACTGTTAAAAGTTTTTTTTTTTATGACAAACTTGGGCCTTTTTTTAAATTTATCACAGATAAGTGACTTTGCAGCTTAGCCAAGCTCAGAAATCTGTGTGAATTTACATTCACAGTTGTAATGCTTTTCTGAAAGAAAAAAAAAAAAAAAGAGCAAATTTGACAAATGAGTTTTGTAACATTTACTTGCACAATCGATAGCTCTGACAATTTCCACCTGGACGGTGATTAATGCTACATCCACCCCCAGTCTAGCAGCCTCACCCCCAGCGCTACGCCTCCCTCTGTGCACGCCGTGCTGAGAGCAGATGAAGCCAGCCTCCGAACTCTGTGTTTCATTGTGTGCGCTCGTAAACGCAGCAATGCCACTCCAGACATTCAGAAGCTTGATAAACCATGGAGTATGGAACGTGCCTGAGCAAATGCACAGACATTAAGTGTGGAAAACAACTTGCTCGTAAACTGGCCTCGGCATTTGACTGTTACTCAACAACTTCTGTACGAACGTTTTTACGTCTTCCTTTTTCTCAACTGTGCTAAAAATAGGTTGTGAGGAGTGAGATAGGATGGGAGAAACAAAGTGAAACGGAGAGAAAGAAATGTAAATATGAAACAAAGCTGAGGCATGAAGGATCAGACGCTGTACTATTCTTTCCACCTTCTCCACCCTACACCGCTCGACTTTGAACTCATTTATAAATATTCAGCTCCACATATACACTATCCAAATGAGCCTATGCATCCAAGCCAAGGTTAAAAACTCTACTTCTTGTTGCAAACTCATTGATTTGATGCACTCAAACGGTTAGTTTCTTATCTGACCTGAACTATTTGCACTCATGAAACTCATGAAAAATATAATTGTTACTCCAGAGGTATTTTACTTTGACCAAATTAGCTTATAAGTTAAATTGAACAACAAAGAGAGTCTTTGATGTTGAAGTAAAAAGTTAAATTTAGAGAAACCTAATGATATGTGCATTGTTTATTGGAGAAACACATGCACTAAGAAATTAACTTTGTATCTTTAATTCTACTTTACTATACTGTGTTAAAAAAAAATGGGGGAGCCTGTAAATTTATGTTGTTTTCTGGTGTAAAGTCATATTTAGTGACATTTAAACGTTTTCTTTAAGTCCTAGCATGTCCCTGAAGCGGTAACTCTGTATCAAGAGGGTGATTGATTTTGGCTGACAGGCTGATGACAATCCTGTCTCATCCCTTCTCACATCACCTCTAAGATACACTCGTTGTTGGTTTTTTAAAAACCTCAATGGTACAGTAAGTCTTCTCCCACCTCACTGGTCTCCTTTTAACACAACTGTGTGTTTTGTGGATATGGGGGGTCTCCAACTGGTGCTTTGTGAAAATAAGAGAAGGGCCACCGTGACTTAATCTGACAGTACTGTGCGAAGTGTGTGGTATCTCGGCATCAGGGAGACGGGCGTGAAAAAAGTGAGATTGAGAAAAGAAGGGAATCCAGTGGATAAAGAGGCCCTTGCATGCAAAGTTAGCTCACATAGAGGCTTGGACAGACAAGGTCACATGGAGCAGGGTGGCCCTGACTGTAAAGGAAAGACAGCAGAACGTTTGCTTGGTATTATTATATTTAACCATTCCTCATATTTTTTATATACATATCTTCAATCTACATATTTATTTAGTCTTCCTTTTGCATGTAAACACGTGTTACTCAGATGTTGTGTATTTTCATCTACTATATGAACTATGATACCAAAGTTCTTTTTTATTTTTCTTCATAGGCTATCCATTATACTTTGTTCATAACTAACACCAGAATGGCCAGGAAGTATGCTTTCCTCTCATCTCTCTCCTACTAGGAGTACTGCTCGTCAGTAAAGACGTTTCATAAATCAGGAGCTTTATTTTCTTCAAACGTGGTAGTATAAGTTGTGAGAAAAGTGAACATTGCTAGCCCTGATCTTAACTATCTCTTAATACGAAACAAAAAGGACAGGCTGCCTGAAATCTAGTTTAAAAACATACATATACAGTAATGTCATGTGGAATATTAAAATGGCTTACAACAGGGACAGGAAGTCTGAGATTGCCATCATTGTATGTTCCCATACAATGGCGAAATTGTTTCTCTGCATTTAACCCATCACACCTGAGATGCACTCAGGTGGAGCAGTGGGCAGCTATGTAAGCGCCCAGGGAGTAGAATAGTACTGGGAGGAAAAAGAAGTTATCTGGTCTCATTCAGCTAACAATACACATACAACACATACAGTCTCCAATTCACCTAACCATGCTGTCCACTTTCCTCACTTCATGCACCCATGACCGCTATCAGCCATGCTTTGTACCTGTCAAGTGATGTCCTTTTCCTTGTGCCCAGATCCCTGCCTCACCACATGAGAGCTCTCACATCAAAGCGTCGTGGAGCTCCACACGCACAGATGAAACACCCTCTTACTCCGGCCGCTTTTGTCCCCCGCTCCTACATTAGACTCATTTCATTTCATTACAACACTGGAAAAATAGAGACGCTGCTGTCTTAAAGGAACATCTTATTTACTTTCACTCATAGTAGTGCACTCATCCAGATGTGGACCAATAGATGTGCACAGACAAACACATACGCACAATGTGAATTCACTGTTGTTGTTGTATTTTATTTATTTATATTTTTTAAGAAAAACATTTTAGTAGGCAACAATTGTATTTTATCATAGTCAACATTAATGTCATCACAGTAATGTTTTGCAGCTCAGTGTGGTTTTTGTTCTGTAACAACAAATCACTACACTGAATATGACCATTTATTAAATTTATTGGTTGTTTACTTTAATGATTTGGAGGTGGTGAGGATTTTAATTTTTAATCAATGTTCCAGTTAAGTGTTATGAGATCATTATTTATTTATTTATTTATTTATTTATTTTTATTTTATGATGATGCAAGCTTTGGTTTCCGTAGCAGCAGCACTCTTTGTTGTGCTATCTGATGTGGGACAAGCTGACAAAGGAAAGCTAAGGAGCATCCCGATCAGGGTGGTGAGGGTTGGGGTGTCCCCCCTTAGAGGAGCTTGGGTGACCCTCTTGACCGCTGGCCCCGGGGCAGGAACTCAGTGTGGTAGTGGCACAGGGGCACACACAGGGCATGGGAAGAGACTTAGGCTGCACACTACAGCAGAAAGACCAGATTGACCTACTGCTAGAAGACCATGTGTGTCTATCTTATCTGACACAGTGTGTGTCTAGGACAAAGGCGGTGTTAAGCAATGCTAGCAATGTGTACGAGTGAGAGATTTAATGGTGTAAAAGAAGCAGGGTGACCCAAAGTTTGCCATCGGCATGTGTAAGATTTGTACGTTGACAGCTCGTCTCAAAACAAAGATCAGATTATTGAGCGTGTTTCTGTGTGTGTGTGTGTGTGTGTGTGTGTGTGTGTGTGTGTGTGTGTGGGTGTGTGTGTGTGTGTGTGTGTGTGTGT
>JARVGS010001792.1:22943700-22956687 GCA_031762315.1 Hypsolebias antenori | reverse complement strand
TCCGGGTTACGTTCAAATCGGGTTACGTTCAGTCCGTAGGAACGGAACTCGAACGTAACCCGAGGACTACCTGTATTGTGAGTGTATCAGTTGGCTATTATGATGTTTTGTCTTGTGTAGCCTTCACCACCATCTCTGCAGAGCCCACACATGCTTTCACTGTGAACAAGTTTGTGTTTGTGCCTCTTTTCCCATGTTTAGGATGGTTTATGGGGGTGTGCCATGTGTTTCCAAACCTTTCGGTGTGCACCCACAAGTGTGTTTGTTTGTTTGTTTTTTCCCCCGTGTTCGCCTTGGCTTATCCGATGCTCTCCTCTTACTCTCTGGCAGCGGCAGGACAGTTAATCAATCAAATATTTAAGCAGTGCTTCAGTGCTCAGTGGGTAGTCCTAGATTATCTGTGGCTGTTGGCAGTGCGTAGCACAGCCACATTATGAGCCTTGTCCCTGACTGCCATCGTCATGGGGTGCTTCTTTCACACACACTCACACAGACACACACACACTGTCCTTCTCATTGGCTTCTGCTCAATCTTCAGTCCTTCTCACTCGGACACTATATTTTGTCCCGATTCTCATTCTCACTAATTTTTCTGTCATTCTCTTTCTCTTGTTTGCTGCTCTCTATTCCTATTCTCTACTTGCGCTTGCTCCCTGTGTATAATTGTGGCTTTTCACTGTGACTGTCTGACAGTGAGCAAGGCCTCTTAAAGAGCTCTCCTCTTTTTTTTGCCTCTTTTTCTTTTTTTTTTCTTTTTTTTTCTCTCGCACTTCATTCTTTCTAGGGATGAGTCTGCCTGTCTCCCTGCAGGGAACTCCATTGTGGATTACTATTCAGTTTTTGCCCAATTATCTACTGGCTTTTGCTGCCTTTGACACATAATTATCAAAAGCCTAAATAATTGTCTTTATTATTGCCGGTGTTTAGATGAAGCGTCAGCGTAGCAGTGGTGAGCACGGGAGCATCACAGGGAGAGGAGTGAAATGAAGTATTTATCTCAACTAGAGATTAGCTTAGCATGCTGTTAAATTATGTATCTATACTTATTTCAACTCCTCATCTAGATAAATAAACATGATTAATATTCCCCTTTCCCTCCTTCATGAACACAGCCATCCCATATCACATTCAGTGGTGAAAAGTTAAAAAAAAAAGGTAGCAATTAGCTGGCTTTCTGCTGGAAGCAGCCTGTATCATTAAATACTGCTTAGCACCAGTCAGTGCAAGACACAAAGGTTAGAGAAAAGTTTGTTTTATTGCATTGCTTTGTATAAATCCAAATGTGTTTAGGTTAGCTATTTTTATGAGACCTTTTTAAAAGCGTTTATTTAGTTATATGTGCCAGGGGCTCTGACATTTAGGAGGTTTGTGAGTCTCTATTAGACTCACTGCAATGTAATTGGAGAACAAAATTATATTTTTAAAGCAATAAGGGGGAAGACGTGTAAAAAGAAGAAAGAAAGATTTCAGTAGTTGATCTGAAGTGTAACAATGTGTGAGAAGGGATTTATTTTAAGTTTGAGTCACTATTTTGCATCACTGATTTTTATTCATGGTTCAGTAGAAGGCAAACGTGATGTGTTGTGGTCACATTAAATCCTATCTGCATTGAAGACTAAACTAAAACACTATGAACACAGAAATGGGATTTTTATACCTTTGTATACCATTTGCACTTAAATTGTGACCTTAGCTAGGATATGATACTAAAGATAAAGGATTTATTGGTGACACACAAGTGCTCTCAGTAAGATAGATATAGCAGTACCATAGTATCATATCATCAATGCCTTGTCCCACACCCAAGTTTTGCTCTGCATATCCAGCTGTTCTGGCATTAAAGAAAAGGTCAGGTCAGGCAGCTAACGTCTTAACATTTGAGTGTGGGCTTTAGTTCAACAAGTATTTCCACACACTCCTACCCCCACCACCCCACACCCGTCCAGCACAGGACTAACCAGAACAGCTGTCTTTTTTTGTTGTTAAAGCTGCTTTCTACAGTTACAGAAGGGATTAGCACATTTAACCTCTGTCTACACAGTACATGGCTAACACTGACATACATGCTAACACAATGAGTTATGTGATAAATCCATTGAGATTTATATTCATGGGGGTTTCTGGTTTAACGGTTCTAGTTTTTTGTAAGGCATGTTTCAAGTTGGATTATGCATTTAACATGCAGCTAATCACAGTTGTCATTTTGGCTTGTAAACTGTTGAACCCAGTGGGGGTCTATATTACAGCAGTTTAGGGCTGCAGTGCAAAGAGCCTTCCCTTTTGTTCTTTTTATTACAACACCTGACTGTATTTGTGTTTGGCTTTTGTCACTTGAGTGACAGATATTGCCTATACAATTACTTCTTATCCTTCTTAAGCCAATTTGTACTTCACTGATCTGTTTGATGTTTTTATCGTCAATATACCATTGTGGAAACCTTATCACCAAAAGACCTTAGTGCACTAATAGATCAAATGTCCCCTCATTCATTCTCACTTTAATTTATTGAGGCATCAAGGATTGTTTTCAATTAGACAACCATGGTTTGTCTTTTGACAGCTCCAGCTAAAGCCAAAAACAAATTTATAGTATAACCTCAATTTAAACTGTCCATTATCAGTTTTAGTAAAGTTTCTGAACTTGCATTTCAGCCCCATTTTGTTTTATTCTACTAAGACTTCACTTGCTAATACACCTTATTCTTACCAACCACTACCAACTACGGTAATGTGTTTATTCCAAATTTTTGTTTTCTGTATCTTTGCTACTGAAGTACTTACCAAGCCATAAAGCCCAACAGACGTTTAAGTGTGTGGGATGCGGCAATTTATTGTTTTATGATAAAGCTTTAAAATGGTTGTTTGAAATTTAGTCATGGTTCTGTATGCCATTTGTAGACCATTTTTTCTTTTCCCATATTTACGAAACATATACAGTAAGTGATTGTTAACCTATTGTTTTTAGCCCTGTTCTCCTTTTTTTTAATTATCTTAAAGCCAAGCAGAGTGAGACAGCTTGTTCCATAGGTCTGGCTGTAGTACTCCTTGGGGTCGGACCAGCGGTGTGGGAAGTCTATTGTAGTGTGGTAACAAGTCCTTTGTGTGACATTTTCCTTAGCGCTGACATTCAGAAGGGAATAGGAAGACGGGCTTGTGAACGCTGCATTCTTTGTGACATCTGAAGGGAAAGGGTATTAAGAATGGGGACCAAGGCATTTGAATGTCCACAGGAAAGGACATTTGCACAGAACGTGACAAGGACACACTACAGTGGAACTCTGCTCTTTTATATATCACTTTATAAAATTATGCTGTACACCAGGTTGAATCAGTATTCTCCGGTTACAAAGTTGTCCTCTGGGCTATAGCCATCTCAGTCTATAAAGGGGGCTGACAGTGCATACTGTACTGAAAGTACTTTTTTTGAGGCAAATATCTACTGACATGATGGTATGCCATATTAAACTAACTGTAGTCATATTTTAAAAGAAGCTTTGTTTCTTGTAAAGTAGTTTTCCAAATGTTGTCTAAAACTGTGTCATCTCCATAAACAGATGCATAATTTTAAACATGCTTGAACTAAAACTAAAACAAGTTTAATTTGCTTTCTGTGCCAGATGAATCAAAGGGAGCTGCAAGTGAAGAACAGAGTGTGTGCTGTGGCTCTCACTGACTCGTCACACAACATCTGGCTACAGGATACCAGCAAAGTGACACAAGACTGGATGTTTCAGGTGAAAAAGAAGCATATGTAATCAAACACATAGCCACTTCCTTAAAAATAAATATAATGCAAACTGGTTATATGTATAGATTTATTTTCTCTCTTTTACTACTTGACACTTTTATGCTGACCCCCACAGGTACCCCTGCCAAAACTAAGCACTAGAAGTCCTGAAGAATTATTTGTTTGTCTTTTTTTTATAATCAGCTTCCACTCTTTCTCCTGGGAGTATGTCTATGAATAACTGAGAAAGTGCACCCTGTTAGGATGCAGCTTTGCAGGCATTTTGTTCTGATGTGCTTGTATGGTAACCACACGAGACAGAATGCACGTGCACATGTGCATTTGTGTTGGCTTTATATGAGAATTTGCCCTTTCTGGTGTGACCTCTGTGCCATATGCATCACCTGGGCTTACTCAGTATGCACATACAGATGAGAAACAGCCAAGACCAAAGCTTCTGGAGAGCTAGAGATGCAAATGTCATGTGCTCTTTCTGTCACACACCCACACCTAACCCATACCTGTATTTGTATTACATTCTCTCTTTATAACCGTGGCCTTTTGTTTTTACTATTTCATCTCCACATTTTTTGTCTCTATGTGTAGTTTGTGTGTCCAAGTGCATCGTGTGTCTAAATGTTTATGTCAGTTTGAGTGTTATGGATTTAGGATTGTGTTTCTTTATCAGTGTTCATTAGTTCAGTTGTTTCATTCATCTAAGAAATTTAAAGGACATCAGATAACTGGAAATTGTATTTATTTTTTTTTTATTTGTGTTGATTATTCGGAGCATTAAATCTGAAATAACCTTCAATGCCAAGCCAGATAAAATAGACAGGCAAGGATTCACTTTCGCTCGCACTCATTAACCAGCTGTCCTTTTTGGCTGGATGAAAGCAGGACTCTGCTTAATTAAAAGGTATAAAAGGTGAACTTTTTTTTTTTTTTTTTTCCTATGGGTTTGATAATGCTCATCTTTCTTCATTGCTTAGATGAGCATTTTAAAGTCATTACAAGAACAAAATACACAAAAATATATATTTTTATTGAGTAAAATAGAATGTACCCAAAACTTGTATGCATGACTGAGATTAATGCAAACCAGTGTAGGCAGAAATACTTTTCCAAAATATGTTCAGAAAGCTTAGTAAATGAGATGCAAGATGTTGACATGTTTTATTTATTTGTTTATTTATTTTTGTTTGTTTGTTTGTTTAGTTGTGTTTTGGTGTTATTTTTCTTCTGTTAAATAGCTTGTTTCTGCTTTTTTTTAGAGTCTAGCATTTAAGTATATCAAAATACAAATCTTACTGTCCTGAAATGCTCCTATAATGCCAAGTGTTTGGTTTGCTGCATAAGAAAACAAAAACTCTGAGATTTTTTTTCCTTTTATGTGATAATTCACCATCAATCCATTATCTTTACCTGCTTCTTCCATTTTTGGGTTGCGAGGGTCGCTGGTGCCCATGTCCAGCAATCACTGTGCAAGAGGCAGGGTACACCCTGGACAGGTCTCCAGCCGACAGTTCCACAAAGAGACAAACAAGACAATCAACCATTCACTCTCTCACTCACACCTAGGGACAATTCAGAGTTACCAATCAAGCCTAGTGTGTTTTTGGTCTGTGGGAGGAACCCGGAGTACCTGGAGAAAACTCACACATGCATAGAGTGAACATGCAAACTCCACCCAGAAAGGCCCCCGGACTGGGATTTGAACCAGGGTAACCTGCGCTGAGAGGCCGCAGCTCTACCAGCTGTGCCACCATGTTGCCAATAATTCACCAATAAAATAATCATCATAAATGCTTTTTTTTTTATTTTATTTTATTATTTTTTTTAAATGGCTTCACAAGCAAATTATTCTTACACATGAAAAACTTCAATAAAGTAGAGCCTGATTAACATTTTTGGATATTTAATTGTGGAACCATTTTCAAATGCAACTCAGAGCTCAGTACTCTAAAAGAATATGGAACATTTGCTGCTGAATTATCTATTAATATGTTATGAGTGTAATGTGCATAATGTATTTTTCTCATGTATGGGTCAAATATATACAGTATGTCATATGTTCTATGAACAATATTTTTTGGCAATAAATGTCTTCAAAACTGTTTTTATTTAATAAGTTCTCTCATAAGCAATTAATTATGTATATTGTTTTTATGTCCTTGATATCATTGAGAGCTAAAGGCTCCCAAATAGTTGGGCGGACCTCAGTCTGCGGAGGTCTGCGCGTACCGGATTAGACTCGAAGCGGATGCAAAGATCAATTTTTACTAATGCGTACTCGGTGTCACATAATAAACTGCCCGGCGAAGGACTGTTTTGTATGTGACACCAATGTATTAAATTCTCCTTCTTCATCCGTGATCTGGTTGAATGACCGTTCCCTTTGTTTTTATTTCCAAGAGACAAGCAATTTCTTCCTCCTCGTCTGTTGACGCCATGACTGAAATTGTGAGAAATGAAGGAATTTGTCACGAGCGAATTAAAATCAGGCCCAGCGTGGCTGCTGGAGGGTCTGGAGAGTTCCCGGTGAGCCAGTCTGATGTGTGGGCTGCAGGGCCAGTGCTCCTTGTTTTTTTTTTTTTTTTGTTTAGTTTTTTTTAGATTTTTTTTTTTTTTAACAACATAGAAACACAGAACACCACTGCCGCGTGCTACCAGTTCTTGTTGTTTTATTTATTTATTTATTTATTTATTTATTTATTTTTTTGGTGACCTGTCAATAAATCCAGTAGGATTGTCAGCAAATGACGAATCGTCAAACTCAGTTTGTCCCGATGGTAAATAACCCTTGCCTGCGGAGCTGGTCTGCAGCTGATCAGGGTGTATGCACAAGTATGAAATCTCAACCGTCTGCGGACAGTGCCCGCAGTTTCCACGTGGACTGAGGTCCGCCCGAGTTTGTGGTAGTCTTAACTGCATCAAAACACACTTTGTTAGGTGTTTTTAAATTTAGTGTATGTCACACTGAACAAAAATATGAAACACAACACTTTTGTTTTTGCTCCCATTTTTCATGAGCTGAACTCAAAGATCTAAGACTTTTTCTACATACACAAAAGGCCTTTTTCTCTAAAATATTATTCAAAAACTTGTGTAAAACTGTGTTAGTGAGCACTTCTCCTTTGCCAAGATAATTCATTCACCTCACAGGTGTGGCATATCAAGATGCTGATTAGGCAGCATGATTATTGCACAGGTGTGCCTCAGGTTAGCCACAATAAAGGGCCACTCTAAAATGGTCAGTTTTACTGTATTTTTTGGGGGGGCTGAGGGGGTCAGAAAACCAGTCAGTGCCTGGTGTGACCACTATTTGTCTCACACAGGGCAACACACCTCCTTCACATAGATCAGGTGTTTGATTGTGGCCTGTGGAATGTTGGTCCACTCCTCTTCAATGGCTCTGTGAAGTTGCTGAATATTGTCAGGAACTGGGACATGCTGTCATATACGCTGATCCAGAGCATCCCAAACATGCTCAATGGATGGCATGTCTGGTGAGTGTGCTGGTCATGCAAGAACTGGGATGTTTTCAGCTTCCAGAAATTGTGTACAGATCCTTGCAACATGGAACAATGCTTCATGCTGCAACATGGGGTGATGGTCGTAGATGAATGGGACAACAAGGGGCCTCAGGATCTCCTCACGGTATTTCTGTGCATTCAAAATGTGCTGTGTGATAAAACTGTCTAGTGGCCTTTTATTGTGGTCAGCCTAAGGTGGACTTGTGCATTAATCTGTCTAATCAGTGTCTTGATATTCTGCACCTGTGAGATGAATTGATTTTCTCAGCATAGAAGCGCTCACTAACAGATTTACACTAGTTTGTGAACAATATTTGAGAGCCAAAAGTCTCATTGTGTACATAGAAAAGGTCTTATGTCTTTGAGTTCAGCTCATGAACAATGGCACACAAACAAGTGTTGCATTTATATTTTTGTTTAGTATAGATAAAAACAAGTAATGACTAAAATTGGCTTTCATTACAAAACATAATTGTTTAAATCTAAAACGAATTCCTTTTTTGTCACTGACGTTTGTGACAATTTTTTGTATTTCACATTATTGGTGTCTACTGTAGGTATGAATGGCAATAATACTTGAGATGCCACAAGTCAGCACTTGAGTATGTGTTTTACTCTATAACCTCAAACGATGCATATTTGCAGTGCATACTTTATGTACAAATACCCCTTTGTTTTTGAGTCGGAATGGTAATCCTATGTTTGTGGACTAGGAGATGATTTTGTACTGGTATATTATTGATGCTTGGAGTTATTCAGAGATAGTCTGAATGTGCATCCTGGAAGCAAAACTTTGCCACAGAGAACATAGATATTACTAAGTAATTTAAAGCTGGATCTTATATGTACACATATCAGGTAATGGCAGAATTGCATACAGGAAGGACAGCCTTCATGCTGCTGCACATCCAAGAGAAATATTAGCATTGAATCATAGGTACGCCCTAGGTGGTATATAGATATGGGTGCCCATATGAGTAGATGCTTGTGAGGTTGGGATACTCCAGCTGAGCTCTGTTCTGTTCTCGTCAGGCAGATATAATTCCCTCCCTTGGGAGTTCAAGAGGTCTTTGGAATGGCGAGATGGAGCGATCAGAAGAGAGAAGATGGGATTTAGAGATCAGTGCCTGCTGAGCCAGGTTACAAAGACCCATATGGGTCAGATAAGGGGCACCTGACGTCACAACAAAGGCATAAAATACATAGTGAAGATGAAACTAAAGAAAAAGGAGCACAGAAAAGCAGAGGCAGAAAAAGAAAGACATCTGTTGACTGGCATAAAAAGTACCAAAAAAATGTGAGAAATGTTCAATTATTTAAATCCCGTTGACTGCCACTGAGAAAGTGTAGGCTAGAGCTGTGGAAAGGAAAAACAAAAAGACAAGTACAATATGAATGGAGTGAATACAGATGGAGGAGAGGGAATGAAGTGATGTACGTGGAGATAGATGAACAGCACAGAGAGAAAAAGGAGTGTGAGAGAGAAATCTAAATGATGGTGTACAGCTGGCAGCCTGTCACAGTCTCCAAGGTGTCTCCTGTCACTGTGCTGGCCTGCTGTCACACTCTAGTGGCCTGCCCAGAGCACGCAAACACACGCACACTAACACATACACATACCGTGCATACACAGAGAGAGTATTGCGATGGTCATGAATAAAGCATCCTAATCCATAGAGATTATACAGCCACTGGAGGAGATTGAACGACAGTCTCAAAGAGAGTGAGCAAGAAATGATCCTCAAGAGTTCTTCTGAGTAGTTGGTTTGCAGGCTGTCAGGTGTATTATAGTCTAGGAGACTATTGTGAAATAAGTGCACTTTTTTCCAATCATTCAGGTTTTCAAAAGGGAAAAAAAAAGAGACAAAACACAGTTTTGTAGCTAAATAGAACTTTTTGTACATTATTGCACAAATGGGCACACCACAGTTAATTATTTGCATTTTCATATTTGTAACCACTTCCTGGAAACAATTTTGAACATAAATGTGTATTTTGATAGTGGTGATCTCGCAGGTATCCTAATTGTTCTCCAACTATGAAATCAATAGCTTGATTCCCATCGCTAATACATATAATAGTACTTGAAATATATGTATGGATGAATGAAACATTCATTGTAAAGTTTTAAAGAGTTTAAAACTATTTAGAGTACACAATATCAGTGCTGACCATTAAAGACAGCGCACATCAAAACAGACCACGTTGGAGTGTATGTCCTTTATTCGAGGGGGGCGCTGTGGTGTGGAGGTAGGGTGGCTAACTTGGTACCAGAAAGTGGCTGGCTCAATTCCCCTCCATGCCCACATGTCATGTGTCCTTGAGCAAGACACCGAATCCCAAACTGCTCCCCAGATGCTTACATAGCTGCCCGCTGCTCAAACTTGATGCATCTCACGTGTGATGAGTTAAATGCAGAGAACTAATTTCATCATTGTATAGAAACATACAACGATGATAACACGTAGCACTTTACAGCTGTTTCTAATTCAGTTTTGGCTTTATGATATAGAATGTATGGTGTGGATTTGTGGCCAAGCCTGACATCATTAGTTTTTATTTATTTTTGTTATTGCTGGTTTTATGTAAAGGGAATCATGCAATCATATGAATGTTTAGTTTACCTAAAAATGTGTGTGCATGTGTTTTTGTTAATACGAGAGAAGCAGCATGACTTCTGCTTTAAAATGAATAATGCAACAGGTGGCATATCTCACACATGGATGTTTACAGAAAATGGGCCGATAACAAGAAATACACATCTTTCTACAGGAAAAGTGGTCGACTTAACTATCATCGTACCCTCTCTGACTCTGTTGTAATCGTATTGGTTAGCTTTAGCACTTCCTTTAAACACAAATCCTATCTTTCAGTGTAAGTTACATTTCTGGGTTTCAGCTGTCCCTGGCTTTTATTTTAAAGTCACAATAGGTAGGGGTAGAAATATTTCACTATAAAATGGGACTGCCCTTCAAGATGCTTATATGGCGTTACTTATTTTCAGTTATTTAACATGAATGGTTAAGATAATTATTTACTTGAATTCCCAAAGTGTGTAAAAATGGGCTTGCTTCATACATCAGTGTTTGCTATTTTTCACACATTTTATGAGAATATATATATACAAGTAGTCCTCGACTTATGATGGAGATCCATTCTCAGGCGGCGGCGTAAACCGAATTTGACGTAAGTCGGAACGTACGTAAATAAATATGACGTACCTGTTTTACCAAGCGTGTAAACCGATTTTCGATGTAAGTCCATGGTGATGGCCTTCCTTTTCCTCAATGCACTGCCATCAGAAGAGTCCTCCTTGCATTCTGGGAGCCATAATGAAGGGCTAATGGCCTACTGGGATGCTAGCGATGCCATCCTCGTCCGTACAGTACTGTATTCCTCTGCCGCTGCACCGCGTACTGTATTCTTCCGCCGCTGCGCCGCTGCGTTACGACGTTAAACGTCGTAAACACGACGTAAACCCGACGTAACCGCATAACGTGAATAAGGGAGATGCCGTCGAAACGTCGTAAGACGAGACCGTCGTAACCCGAGGACTACCTGTATAATAAATCCAGACCATGTCGTCAGTCACAGCTTTAAGTTGGAGAGTTAAAAGTTTCAGATTAGAGCTGTTTTAAAAGGTTTATTTAGCTAATATAGTGCCTTTTTACACTTTCTAGCCAGTTCTGCACAATATCAATACATAATTAATGCTTTGATTAAAAACAGTTTCACTTGTTTGATTTAACTGTTAAAACTATTGTTGTCTACTACACCTGGTTTAATTTTTCTGCTTCATTTCTTTTTGTTTGCAGGTTGATGCTTTCAGGGAACGTATCACAGCAGAAGTAAGTGACAAAGTCTGTGGAGTGTTTCAAACATCAACTCCGTGATTTTAAAGTAAATTTCTACAAAAAAAAAAATTCCTTCTTTTCCAGGCAGAGGATCTAGTTGCAAATTTTTTCCCAAAGAAGCTGCTGGAGCTCGATCATTTTCTCAAGGTCAGTTTTGTGCTTCTCTGGATTTACAGCGTGAGAACTGAGTTTTGTTTAGAGTCCAAACTTTGTGTTTCCTAACAAATTGAGTTTAAATAAAATACTCTTTAAGGCAGCACAACTCATCCAATTACACTGAGTTCTAGTCACATTGAATATGTAGAAATGCTGTAATTTCATTATTAATGTTGCTGAGATTTCTACAATTTTATCATTTTCAACAACAAACATTTAAGAATTGTTTTTCTCAGAGTTTAAATTAATGCATTGAATCCAATTTTAATGATGTAAATGATTTACTCAGCCCAGTAGATCATCCCTCCTGAAACAGAACAGCACATTTTTCACATCCAAACATGTTTTGAGCGCACATTTTAAAGAATAACGATGAACAGTTCAGTGTGAACCAGTTCATATTTTTAACTTTCAGGATCCGAGCATAAACATTGTCGAGCTGAAGGACATTCACTCAGAGATTAACCTGACGGTACCGGACCCCATTTTGCTCTCGAACCTCCACGACGGATTGGAAGGGGTGAGTTTAAGGGTTACACAATAATTACAGACAGCCATCTGCTGAACCAACTCTAATCCTGGTGTTTTTGTTCGACAGCCAAACGCCAAAAAGAGAAAGCTCGAAGATGAAAGTGGGAACGACATGGGTGAGAACCACTCGAACCATCAGACGTTTGTGGTTCTGGACTGAATGTTTGAGACATAACGGTTATTTCTCTCCTTTTGTTGTCTCACAGTGACGGGCACGAAGGTCTTCGTCATGCCTGGTGGGATGATGAAGTGCAACGCAAACCTTGTTGATCTGATTGAAAAGGTCAAACCAGAGATCAGGACCCTCATAGAGAAATGTAACACAGTAAGTCATGTCACTTATTCTTGGATTAGCTCTTCCCTGAGTTATATTTTTGGACCTAGCAGCAGCAGGTTTACAATCTGAGATGAGAATTGTAAGAAAATATGCATAAACACTGAACGTTGTTTGGTGAAACAAGATGATGCTCCATAAACACCAGATTTCAGCGTTTCATGTGAATAAAGGTCAAACAAACGTTTAGAGAACAGGTCGAACATCTTGACTGATCATCTCCAGACCTCTATTCCTCAACACGGTTCTTTCCTTCCTGCAGGTCAAAATGTGGGTGCAGCTCCTCATCCCCAGGATAGAGGACGGCAACAACTTTGGAGTGTCGATCCAGGAGGAGACGGTAGCGGAACTCCGAACAGTCGAAGGAGAGGCAGCGTCTTATCTCGACCAGATATCAAGGTATCGCGACCTCCGACCAAAACTCATTTTGTTTTTTGTAACATTTTAGTTCCTTGTCTTAATATAAACATGTCTCTTTTTGAACTTTAGATACTACATCACAAGGGCAAAGCTGGTTTCAAAAATAGCCAAATATCCACATGTGGTGAGTGACTGTTTTAAAGTGAGAACAATATTAAAAGTACAAAAGAAATCAAGTTCAAAAATCTTTATTATTTCCGGTAGGGGTGATATGGCTCAAAAATTATATTGTGATATTTCAGAGCACTATCACGATAACGATAAATTTCGTGATATAACCCCCCCCCCCCAAAAAAAAAAACAGAAATCAAAGTTATTTGACAAAATTAACATGTTGCTTTGCAGTATTATGTAAAAATTTAAAAAACAACAAGGGGTAATTTTACTGAAATTACTTTATTTATTAAAGTATTCAGTCTCCAAGTATAA
>JARVGS010001792.1:22890530-22901302 GCA_031762315.1 Hypsolebias antenori | reverse complement strand
TTACCTGGGTTGCTTTTTTTGTACCCTGTGTAACCAAGAAGAGCTGTGTTTCAGCACATAAGCTCGTTACGATGCAGAGTGGACTCCATCGGTGCTCTCCCTTGTCTCCAATTCTGTTTGTCGTATTAGGATTTCATCAGGGTGCAGTTATGGAGAGGAAAATTATCAGGTTTGGGAAATTTTAAGTCTCGTCCCTGCTTTTCATTCTGTTGGCATCTTCAAGCCATTCAGTGTCGTCTTCAGCCAAGTGTGAAACAGTCTGGGTACAAGTCAACTCTTCAAAGTCTAAGGACATGATTCTCAACCTGAAACAAATTAACTTCTCCCCTGGGTTGAGGGTGAGCCATTAAGTGGAGGGGTTTGTGTTTCTAGGAGTCTTGTTCACGTGTGATGGTAGGATGGAGCAAGATATGGACCATCTGATCAGGGATTTATCTGCAGTAATGAGGGTGTTGCTCCAGTCTGTCATGGTAAAGTAGGAGCTGAAGCTCATGATGTACCGCTCTGCCTGCGTTCCAACCCTTCATTATTGTAGGAAACTTGCTAAAAATATATCTTACCCCTAATATATTATCTCTGGCCTGGGAACACCTTGCAGTTTATCCAGAAGGAGTCGGAGATTACTGAGGAGAGGGATGTCTGGGTTTGCATTTTGGACCTGCTGCGTCCACAGTCCAAAGAAAAGCAGACATAGACAGACTCTCTAAATGACAGCAGTGTCTAGTAGCAGAGTGCGGCATTGTTAATGCTAGGTCGAAGCCACTCATCCGCTGGCTACAATCTCTACACTCCACCTGAAGGTAGTGGAACTTTCGAAAGGGGGAAAAATTCCCTACTCCCCCGTCCTTGGACCCTGCCGTCCTTGGATAATGGTAAGGGAAACGCTGAACCTCAACAACTGTCAAAATCATTATTATTCTTGATCAGTTTATGTATTTATTTACTGTGCAATGTTTGGAGATCCTCGTAAGACCTTCACTTGGATGTTTTGTGATCCACAGTGGGGTCTTGAACTCAACCCAAAAGGAAACAGCTGTAACAGATTGTTTGAAACTTTTGTGCTGTTGAAACTTTGCTTGTGTTCGACAGTGTCAAGATCAAAAACTGACCAAGCATCTCCAAACGTCAGATTACTTTCTAAACAGTGAGCTGAAAAAGCGATGTTGAGATTTGGACATTTTTCAGTAGTTGGCAAAAACACACGGAGGTCTTTTCTCCGGCCCTGCTCCTCAGACAGAGGCGTTTAATCATATACAGATGAGTAGTAACACTGGTCAGAGCAGCAGCCAGTGGTGTTTTTCATTCGTCCACTGCAGATATTAAAAATGAGGTCCAAGTGTGCGTTAAATGAGTTGTGACCTCCAGCTGTTTGCAGCCTGTGTGGACCGATGCAGACGCAGTGACTCTGCAAGAGAAAGGGAACAAAACCAGAAAAACAAACGCTTGTGAAAGAGTAAACCTCCCTGCTCATCATCATCATCATGGCCCCATTCTTCCTCTCTCAATTGCAACTGAATCGCCTCGGTCTCATTACAGATTACAGCCTCGGCAGAGTGACTCTCCCCTTTCTCTCGCCTTTCTCCACACAGTCCCTCTCTTGATTAACATTTTCTGCTAGGCTTCACACCAAAGGCCCAACCTGTGCGCTTTAAAGCCGGGGTGAAAAAAAAGCCATCAAGCGCTGGAGTGGAATCAGATAAGGCTATCAGGCAGGAGGCTTTACTGCCTCGGCTTTGTCCTGCTCCTCCACCCATCCTCGCTTCCTCCCTCCGTCGCTCACTCCACTGCACCTTTTGTCCGGCTGGTTCCCTGACGGCTCGCTCCCCGCAGCCTCCGACAACATCCAGCACCTCTGCTGCGTAGGTGGACCCGCTGAAACTTTAGTACACACTTAATTCTCTCTTTTTTGCCAAAAGTGAACAAAGTTAAGTTAATTTTATGGTTGACGTATATCTTCTATAAGACTAGTGTTTTCATTTAGAAATCCCCCACACTGCTGGTGGTTGAACTTTGAACAAACTAAATAAAATTTGATTTAGAGTACGTAGCTGAGACTGACCAAGCTATGTCTGCCCCACCTTCTTTGAACAAATGTACCGTATTTTCCGCCATACACGTCGCACCGCCCTATAAGTCGCATCAGTCCAAATTTTTCTAATAAAGTGGACAAATCCACAAATATGTCGCCTTGCCATATACGTTGCATCTATTATGTGTCACGGCTGACACGTCGCGAACGTGTCACTGCTGACAACCGGAAATGTGGGCCGGTGTTGTGCCAAAAATCGATTGGCTGCCAAATGGCGGCTGTGGAAGTGTGCACGGGAGGATTTTAACAATTATTTAACAAGATTAACACGTAAAGACAATTATTTTTTGCTCGACTTTATAGCAAATGTGTCTCAGTCTAACTTTTACTTAATAAATGCACTTTAATGATCAAATTAACTGCATTTCGCCAGGGCGGAGCAGCGAAATGAAGCTGATTTTATGGTTACTCCAAGCGAGCAGAACGAAGGTGTCAGACTACGGCAAGCCGATTGTGTCACTTTTTACCTACTACATGACAACGGCATGCCATACCACTCGAGTGTCATCTAGCAGCTGAAAATGGTAGTGTTTAATATTTTCAGTCAGAATGAACAAAAATGGTCATATCTCAGCCAAAAATTGGTTTATGAAAATGGGAAAAATCCATAAACATGTCGCTTCGGTGTATAAGTCACAGGGCAAGCAAAATATGCAAATAAACATGACTTATAGGGCAAAAAATATGATATATCGCCCGCCACCTTTCAAGCCAGATTGAGAAGTGATGGAGGTACAGGGTAGCCGGTTTAGTCAAGCCTTGTAAACAATGTTATGGGTTGTCTCATACAATTCTTGTAAGATGTGTTAGCTCTCAGAGTACGTGTTGAGGGTGACTATCAGCAACCACCACACCAAATTTTACTTTGTAGCTCTGTACCTACAAAATTGACTGAGTTATAACTATTTTTGATGGTTGATTGGCTGTGACCATTTGAGTGGGGTTGACCAAAGATTGATCAAATAGTTTATGAAATATTTTGTCAACAGATAGGGTTAGTGACACCAATCAGCAAAGTTTTTAGGGAAAATATCTACTGCATTTTTCTAACTATAAGGCGCACCAGATTATAAGGTGCAATATCGATGAACATGTCTGTTTTCATATTCAGGTATCCTTGACTTACGACGGAGATCCGTTCTCACGCGGCGTCGTAAACCAAATTTGATGTAAGTCGGAACGTACGTAAATACATATGGTGTACCTGTTTTACCAAGTTTTACCGATTTTCGACGTAAGTCCATGGTGATGGCCTTCCTTTTCCTCGATGCACTGCCATCAGAAGAGTCTTTGCATTGCGGGAGCCATAATGAAGGGCTAATGAAGGGCTAATGGCCTACTGGGATGCTAGCGACGCCGTCCTCCTCCGTACTCCTCCGCTGCTGCACCGCGTACTGTATTCTTCCGCCGCTGCACTGCCGCGTATTTTCGACGTAAGTCCATGGTGATGGCCTTCCTTTTCCTCAATGCACTGCCATCAGAAGAGTCCTCCTTGCGTTTTGGGAGCCATAATGAAGGGCTAACAAAGGGTTAATGGCCTACTGGGATGCTAGTGATGCCCTCCTCCTCCGCCACTGCACCGCGTACTGTATTCTTCCGCCGCTGCGCTGCCGCGTTACGACATTTAACGTCGTAAAACTGTCATAAAACCGACGTAAAAACCAACGTAAAACAGACGTAACCGCGTAACTTGAATAAGGGAGATACAGTATATAAAACATAACCTTTTATATCGGTGAGTTATTTTGATGGAATGGCCGATATTTAACCTAATCACTAATATCGGCTGATATCAATACCATGCCAATAATATCGTGCATCCCTAGTTAAAAAAAAAAAAAAAAACTGCCTTTATTACATTGTTTTTACGAGGCAGCTAATTATAAATGATTAAAAAAGTAAACAGTTATTTAGTAAAGAATTTGTTTGACAAATATCGGCAGGAACACATAGCATCAAGTCTTTACAGTCCACAGGTACAGAAATCAATGCTGACACAATATGGTGTTTAAAACTTTAATAAATATATATTCATCACATGCACACGATGGTTGACGTTTAAAGCTCCAAACTACAGTTAGTTTTATTGCAAAAAACGATTACATATTTAAGGGAAAATGCATTTTTGGGGGTTGTAATTTAAAACTAACCAGTTTTAATATGTCCAGTGCAGACCTAAAACGTTATACTGTCATTAATTCTTCTGAATGAATCACTTCCCCTTAGAGCTAAACTTGTATTAAATGAGCTCCAATATTTTTATTGGCATCAGCTGCAGGCAGCACGAGGCGAGGGAGAAATGAGAAAACGGGGGAGGGTAAGGAAGGAAAGGAAAAGAGAGAAAGATGGATGTTGGGTAAAAAGGAGCACAAGAGCAATAGGTCTCAGCAGCATTATCAAAACTTTTTTAAACTACTAAATAAAAGAAAAAAATATTTTAAAAACATAAGTGACCTCTGCACACATCTCCAGACACATGTGCAATTAAATAGAAGTATCGTGTGACCCTCTAAAAAAAACAGCTGTCCGTATCTGTATTTATGAATTTATTTATTTATTTTTATTTATTTATTTATTCATTTGTTTTATAATAAAAACACAAAACAATTAACATACAGATAACAAGAGAAAAAAATATATATAAAATGAAAGGTGGCAGATGAAGAAAAAAATCTTATCTTATCTGCACCTTATTATAACTACACATGACACAGCTGCATGTTTCTTTTGTAACGTTGTGTGGCTTGTTCGAAGAAAAGGACTCTCCCTCCTCAGTAGAAGCAGATTTACTGCAGAGCTGACTTTCATGGATGTAACCAAAATGTGTCGGCACGTGTTAGCATAGAACAGGGTTAGCTCATAAACTAAACCATATTTTTCGGACTAAAAGGCGCATTCAGTGAAAGAAAAGAGTTCGATAGGTCAAACTTTATTCAACTCATTCACAATAATGCAACATTGTTAGTTCTACTACATAAAATCAGTTCCAGGTCAGTAAGCACAACCAGAATTGATACATAAGGCGCACCTGATTATAAGGCTCACTGCCGATTTTTGAGAAAATTAAAGGATTTAAAGTGCGCCTTATAGTCAGAAAAATATGGTAGTCAAAATCAAACTTCAGTGTGTTTCTATATCTTGTTAGTTTACACTTCCCTGTTGGTTTTTTTTTCTGTTCATATGCTTCTTTTTCTTTGTCCCTGCAGCATACGAGTGGCATGGCCATGAAAAGCAGCTGCAGCCCGTGAGCATGGAGGTGGAAAAGAGGCAGCTGCAGGTCTTTGACAGAGCTGGACCTTCTCATCGCTGCCTGAATCTGGGCAATCAGGACTACATAGATGTACTTCTCTCCAACGACCGTTACCATAAAGCTCTGCTCCTCAAAGTACCAAAAGAGTACGACCTGGTTAGTATTGAAGCAGCTGATTGAGTAAAAATTTAAATTCAGTCTGCAAGAAAAGATGGAACGGACATTTTACTGCACGTTGTGTAAGATTCTGCAGAAAGAACTTGTATTAATTTTTAGGATTCTTTATGCTCACCCAGATTTACCTTAAAGTGAAGTTTCCTTTGCTTTTATTTTACAGTTCACTGGAGTAAGCATGACTCTGCAGATACACCTGATCTCCATCACTTTTATGCTCCTCCAGTCTTTCTTATCGTTTTCCCTGTTTGCCCATTCAGGTTCTGTTTTTTGATGACGTGAGCAAACGCTCTGAGTTCATCAGGCACTTGCGCTTGGAGGTGGCAGAAATCAGGCAGGAGATTAGAGTGAAGGAGATGAGTGAGAAGGAACTGCTGAAGGAGGCTCTTACCAAACAGGAACGGGCTCAGATTGTGGAAACTTTCATTCGACGCGCTTTCTCAAAGGTACAATCAGCTTCGGGTCATTTACCTCATCCTCTCCTCTCGTACAGCAGGAGCTGCTTCACACTTAGCCACCAAATGTCGTCAGTTCTTGTTTGAGGTCAGGTGAGGGCCGACCTCAGGCCAGAAGAACTAATTGTTGGCTGGTGTGGACGGTGTCCTCATGTGTAATGACATGTTCATCTGACGTTACAGATATTAGCCTCTGGTCATAAATAATAACACCGTTCCTCACTGTCCTGCTGGAGCACAGGTCTTGGAAATAGAGAAGTGTGACGCCGGAGATATGAGCGGCGTTTCTCGCAAGCGAGCCCGAGAGGTCCTTCAGTGCGAGCTGACGGCGTCAGAGTTTGCTGACGCACTCTGCCTGAAGGCCGACTCCTTGTTCGTGGACTCCATGTTCACGCTGGCTGATAAAGATGGAAACGGTTACCTCTCCTTCCAAGAGTTCCTTGACGTCATAGTTATCTTCATGAAAGGTGAAATTATTCGTTTTAATATCAAAACAACACATTCTTTGCCAGGTTTGTGTCTTATACAGTAAAGATTTAACACTGTGTGTTTATTTTTAACAGAAAATATGTCTGTGATTTAGACAATGGACAAAAACCTTCTTTAAAATTTTTAAATTTGTGGATGTTTTGGTTGGTTATCACATTATTGGATGGCCTCTTTAGTTATGCGATTCCTTTTTTTTGAAGGCTTTAATGACTAAGGCTGCGTAGATTTATCCATCTAGTTTTATTAAATGTACATGTGATTTGCTCATATGACGTCAGCCAAGATGTGTGTTTGATCACAGGGTCTCCAGAGGAAAAGTCCAAGCTGATGTTCTCCATGAACGACATCGGTGGAACTGGTTACTTATCAAAAGAAGAATTTGCCAGAATGCTCAGGTTTCAGTAGCATTTACCTTTCAGTCATTGCAGCTGCACAAAGTTTTCTCTGTCGGGTCTTCTTCACTCCTTTGATTGACTGCAGGTCTTTCATTGAACTCTCCAATGGAGCGCTGTCAAAGAAGCAGGCAGAGGACGGCATCAAGGCCATGATGCAGGCCGCGGGCTTTGATGACAAGGAGAATATCTCGTGGGCGGACTTCCACTTCCTCTTGAAGGATCATGAGAAGGAGCTGCAGTTTGCTCAGCTCAACGTTAAAGGTTGAAGAAAGTTCAAGTTGGTTTTTGTTCTTTCCTTACCCTGACTTTGGTTATTCATGTGTGTGTGTGTGTGTGTGTGCGTGCGTGCGTGCGTGCGTGCGTGCGTGCGTGCGTGCGTGCGTGCGTGCGTGCGTGCGTCTGGTGGGGGTTGATGTTAAGTCTTTGAAGCTGTTTTTGCCTTGTCCTAACAGATTGGAGTCTCGTCCCTCTCCAGTTAACCCCCTGATGCTACATCACATGCTTACACACAAACAGAGCACTCTTTATCAGGCTGCTGTGGACACACTTTACACATTGCAGATTTAAGATTCACCTAGAGCTCCATGCACAGCTTGCTATGGTCCAGGTCATGTCCTAGTGTTTAAAGACCATTCCATTGCTTTCATTTCATATTTACTGGTTTGTCAAGGTGACTGTAATGGCATTAAATAGTTAATTTCCATAAAGATATGTAAGATAGGTGGAGTATTTTTATACCCCCCCAACCTGAGTAGCACCAGACTTGAAGTCTTTATATTACTAAGTCATGCAGTGTGTTAATGTGGCCTTGTCTTGTCTGAATAAACCAGTTTGAAGTAGATGGCCCCTAGGTTTGTGACCCTGAAAGAGGCATCAACACACACCCACACACATAATCAGCCAGATGCATGGCCTATCTGCCTCACACACTCACACAGAAATCCATCCTGGAGACAGACTTTCCCCCTCCGCTTGTGTGTGACACGACCGCTCTGCTCCTTAAGACAAACAGGGGAAATCCTCCTTGTCTTGCCTTGTCCATCACTGCCCATCTCAATATCCTAAGGCATGTGTCGGACTGCAAACCTTCCTCCCCCTCACCGACAAGGCTCCACTACGAGTTTTAACACACACCTTTACAACAAGCACACACACACACACACAGGCCCCTCGGCTCCAGACGAGTTCCCCTGACGCAGGGACACCCTTATAGGCAGGAAGTTTAAGAAGTTTGTGGCAGTTCGCTTCTGTCAGAACACTTCATGTTTGACCCTCTCTTGACCAGGTGGCTTCCTTATCCTTCAGCGCTCCATAAACAGCCGCATCCCTGCGGCTGAAGCGCGCCGGCTCGCCAAGTGTAATAACATCGCTCATGTTTTGATGTGAGGCCGAATGTCTACGTGAGCCAGAGAGGCTGTGTGGCGCAAGAAACATTTCCTTCTGGGTTTTCTCTGATTGCAAGAACAACAGATCTTTTTGTCAGGGAGGAAACTATGCTAACCTGTCACCTTAGTGATCCTCTCCACCCAGTATTTATCCACTGTGTGTCAAAACACACACACACACCTATGTGTGAGGGGCTGTCCGTTGATCCTGTTGAGTGTGTGTCAGCTCTATTAGCGCATTCCCAGATAGGGCCAGAGCGCTCTTATCTGTTGTGACCATTAATTACACTTTGTTCCATTAAGTGATCTATTTCAGACCTGCCCCACCCGTAACACCCACTCTTTGCTTTTTCCACCTCTGGCCTGATCCCCCCACACACACCTGAACTATATCGTCTCAAGTGTAGTCTTTTCATCCACCCGACACACAAACTCTTTGCAATAAACAAGGTCACATGACAAGTACTTCTGTATTTGTATAGCAGGTGTATCTGCTTTTATCCATTTGTGACAAAATGTCAATTAAGGCTTGGAGAGAACTCTCAGTCAATGGATTTAGATTTTTTTTTTCATAAAATATTCATAAGTCAACGCAGCAGTTAAGTGTATTGCATGCTCGTCGTTTAAAAAATAAAAAGTTTTTTTTTTTAATCTATTTTATTTGTCTCTGTGCTTTGAGCACCCTGCCTGCTCAAGCTAATATGACCTCCTTGATTACCACTTGAGCTGACGGATATCAACGCTTGTCTACTTTACCCCGCTCACATGGGTTTAACATTTTGTACTGACTCTTTATACATAAATGCTCCTGTTTAAATTTTGATCAGTTATGGTTTTAGGTCCACTTTCTGCTTGTTTTAACCTTTAGCTTTAGCAGTGTGAAGCAGAAAATTACACATTCATTTGCAACGAAAGGAGAAACAATCTGAATGATGGAACGAAACAGAAAATGGAGGCCATATTTAAAGAATGTATAGCTTCATGTCATACAGTTTCTCACAACGCTGTGAATGAATAATGTCTTTAGATACTTTGAATTTATACTTGGTTTCTCTTCAGAACAAACAGCAGAAGGAGTTGTATGAAGGTGTGTGTTATCACTAGGGCTGAACGGTTTAGGAAAATATTCTAATTGCCATTTTTTTTACCTCATATGCGATTATTTTTCCACTGTCTTCTTCTCATATATTTTTTTAACCAATCTAAGCAATAAATCAATCTGTTTCAGTTGTACAAAACTCCACTGTTTTCAGCTCTGCTGCAACTCTGTTTCTGCATGTTTTGTGTAGCTCCAGGATAGCAACTTGGCTAAAATGTGTGCTCCAGGGCATTCTGTACCACTTATCCATTGTGTTAACCAAAGACGTTAATCCAGGCTTGGTCACTATGTTAGTGGGCATAATTTATTTCGCTATGAACTACATTATTGCTTGAGTTATTTCCGCATGGTGTTTCGAATTTTGTTCATACGGAGTAATACCTTCAAACAGTTTGGTCAGTGATCCCTGTCGGCTGCTACTTTGCTTACTTGAAAAAAAAAAAAAAGATTTGTGGTGTTACCTCGAGAGGTAGCAACAGCATCAAGGCAGGTTCTGCACAAGTCTCTGCACAGCGTCTACTTTTTTAATAGTCAAAATAATTCTAAACAACGGACGTGCTGCCCCTCTTTGGTACCAAACTTTCAGATGTGTCAGCGTCTGTCGAGCCTGACACCATTGTGCAACCAAAGTGCAGTGTTGACTTCTCCCACTCCCTGCTCTGTTTTGTTCTGCTCCCTCACAAGCCACATAACCAGATCACATGACTAGTCAAATTGCAGTCTTTGCGGTTAGAAAATCTTGTTTTATCATATCATGATATTATTTCAAATGCAATTAATTGTTCAGTATAGTTATCACTGTAGCTTTGTGTGGGTGGGGTTTCTGTACTCAAGGCTACCTATTCTTAGACCGTTGATTCTAAATATGATCTGTCTTTCTTACAGATACTTGGAGCTCCATCCCCCTTCTCCTCCTCTTCCAGGTCCTTTGTTACTGACTCATGGCTGTATGTCTGATATAGTAGAAATGTATGTTTTCTCACTTGGATTTGTTCTGGAGGTGAACAAGTGTATGCATGTGTGTCCCAGACTTCATTGTGTTAAAGTGGACGAGACAGCATGAGGAGTGACTGTAGTATAGTGAAGAGCTGTAGAGAGTGTGTAATTTGATTATATAGGCTCTCTGTTTGTGAGGTGGTGCACAGTACCATACCCACATGAGCAGAGGTTCTGTTTCCACTCCACCTTGTTCATCTAGTATTTGGGAAGTTCATCTGTCCTGACCCTTGGCCAGGCATTATGATGTCTGTATGTTTGTGCAAGTGCACATATATGCGTGCATGCAGTGTCTTTGCTGATGCAGTTTTTGTGGAGGGATTTGGTTTTACTAGCAGCACAATACAAATAAATTAAACAACTGTGTGTGTGGGTGGGGGTGAGGGGGTGGGGATTCCAATTTAATGACTCAAGTAATGTTTTTATGTTTTCTCTGCTGG
>JARVGS010001792.1:22846183-22863745 GCA_031762315.1 Hypsolebias antenori | reverse complement strand
CAACAGGTCCCTCTTGTAAATGAGTCCCCGTGGCTCAACGAGGCTAGCCTGTATAAATAAAGGTTGAATGAATGTTTAGGGTAAGGATCAGGGTTAGGCTATAGAAAAATGAATGGAAGTCAATGCAAATTCTCTAAAAAGTATGTTTACAAGAACATGAATCAGTGTGTGTGTGTGTGGGTGTGTATGTAAATATGCTTGAAAAACAAATATTGTACAAGGGCATTCGTGTTATGTACAGAGTTCAGATCTGCCGTCAGTTTGACTGTGGCAAGGAATTAGCTGTTATAAAATCTGCTCTTGTGTGTGATGATTCTGTCTGCTCTGCTTTTCCTTGAATTGTATTTTGTTTGTTTGTGTTTAAGGAGAAAGAGGGCAGGATGGAGTATGTCCTTGATGATGTCTGTGGCTTGCATTTTACAGTGGTGTTTGTATATTGAGTCTGTGGATGGAAGGTCAGCCCTGATGATTTTTTTCAGCTGTTTTGATGACTCGCTGGAGAGTCTTCCTGTCTGCTTGTGTATTGATGTTGTACCACAGAGATGCCAGTGGTGAAGATGCTCTCCACCAGCCCCCTTTAATCCAGCATGAGGGGTTGATGACCTAGTCAAGCCTTCTTGGGCAATCTGATGAAGTGTAGTCTCTTTTGGGCCTTTCTCAGCCTGACTGCAGTTTTCACTGACCAGCTCAGATCAAATGATTTGTGAAGGTCTAGGTCTGGAAACTTTTGGCTCTCCACCCACTCCACTTCGGTCCCATGATGGTGAGGGGGTGTAGTGGCAGGGCCTGATTGTGAAAGTCGACAGTGAATACTCTTGTCTTTCTTACACTGAGCATGGGGTGATTCTCTTCGTAGTCCAGTATTCTTTAGACCACCTCACTGCATGCGTTCTCATCTCCTCCCTTGATAAGGCCTAGGATGGTCGTGTTGTTCCTATATTTTCGGATCAATGATCTCAGGAACCACAATTTATGTACCCAAGCACCAACTTTTACAGTTACTTAATGGCTATTGGTGTGAATTTCACTGGTCTGAAGTCATCTAAAGACAATGTCTCAGGTATTTTGGGACTGGAATAATTGTAGAGGTCTTGAAGCAGAGGTACAGTGGCTTGTGTTAGTGAGGTATTAAAGATATATTTGTACACATCGGCCAGCTGGTCTGCTCAAATCTTTGGGACTCTGGATGAGACACGGTCAGGACCTATTGCTTCATGGACATTTACCTGTTTCAGAGCCTTTAGGATCTGGCTGTGCACAATGGGTATGGGGGGGTTTCTTTGGGCTAACGGAGGTTTGTGGGGGTATCAGTATTTTGTCTATCAAACAGGGCATTCAAATTGTTTCTTTTTGGTATGGTAGTGACTATGACCTCAGTGTCTGTGTGTCTCCTATACTTAGTGACTGACTGAATGCCCTGCCACATACTACATGTGTTGTTAAGCAGATAGAAACTTTCAAGTTTCTGGGAGTATGGTCTTTTATCTGCTTTGATGGATTTGCATAGCTCATACCTGGCCCATTTATATTCTTCCTTATCCCCAGACTTAAAAGCTTCACATATGTTTCTGATTTAAGTACATACCTCTGCACTAAACCAGGTTTTCTGGTTTGTGAAGACACGGACAGATCTAGATGCAGATGGATGTACACCAGCTGACATAATTACTAACAGTCTCGGTCAGAGCTTAATTTGAGCTGGATCCTGTCGGAACAGAATCTGGGAACGCTCTTATTTTGACAGGGTGCTTCCGGTAACTGTTTGCTAGGATCCAGCTTGGTTCTGCTAACTCTCCGACTTAATAATAATAGTTACAGATTTAGCAAATATGTGAAATAACTTTGCAGTCAGTGCACCGTTATTGCTTTACCAGGGCAGCTGTTCATCAGGGCAGCTGTGTATCTTGCCTGTTCTCACCATATCACGGTCGGCCCTGAAGAGTACGTAACCCTCCAGTGTTACCAGATCATCTGGTATATCCTCTCCCAGGACAGAAAAACAACATGGAGCACCTGTACATACTACTGCTCAGACAAACCTGTGTGTAGTTCATCCAATTTATCATCCTAAGACTGAATGTTTGCAAACAATATGACCAGAAGAGTTAGCTTGCCTTTGCTAACAGGTAGCAAAGCTTCTGGTTAGTGTCCTTCCACTTCCTGTGTCAGTTTTTCAGTCCGTTGTTCTCATCCGAGTCCCATGCCTATGCCTGGCTTGGCATTGAGAGCCGCTTCGGGAAAGAGTCCAGCATGCTTGTTGGATGCTTGGTTAAGCTCTGACTGTTTAGTGGTCTGAATAAAAGGTCAGGGAGTAAATGTAGGTTTGGGAAGGGATAACACCTGGAATAAGATTCAGTCTTAAGACCAATTTACACAACTCTGTTTTAAAGGGAAATAGGAACAATTTTATGGCATTTCGGCCATGAGTCTACACAACAAAAATCAAATGCTCTGACTCCAAATGTTTTTATTTTTTCATTTAATCTTTATTTAGGCAGGTTAATCCCAATGAGCCTCGAGGACTCATTTACAAGAGAGACCTGGTTTCAACAAAGAATGATGACAACAGCAACAACAATAGACAATCATGAGAGAGGCATACAGATTTTTTTTAACAAGTTAAAAAATATGTCAAAGTAGCAAAACAGATAGATTATAAGGCAAATGTAGAAAACTAAAACAGGAACATGTCTGCATTGGTTCTTGCCAGGAGTCCAACAGATTCCTTTTTAAACACAGGTCTCAGAATGCAAGTTGTTTGAAACTACTAGCAAAGTTTCATGAGAAAATATAATTGTGTTCACACATTGTAGTCAGTCAGTCAGTAGTTATTCATCAGATGTGTGAGTAGATCAATATCAGTAACAATGTTGTATTGCACAGTACTATATGTGCTGCTGACTTTTTCAAATTTCCAGAGCTTCTGACACAACATACCTGTACTGTATATGCTACACTGTTTCCTTGATAAGTGGAAACACATTATTTTTGCTTGCATATTTGCCATTTTGGATGTATTTATTCTCATGCGCGAGACTGAAGTTTCTGCATGCATTCACATTTTGGTGAAATACAAAATTCACATTGCCAACTAGTGACCTGGCATGGAAAGCAGGTCCAATGTCTTATGTGGGCTCATCTAAACAGAAATTGCAATCAAAACATTACCAGTTATTTTAATTAACCACCCTTATTCATACCAAAGTTGTTATACCTGTGGTCTCTGTTACAGTCTAATATAATGCAACATGTTTACAACTTTCGATTCATAATAAATGAAGCACATGTTCAATCTGACTTCTTTCAGCAGGCCTGTTTCTCTTGTTTCCTGCTCGCTTTTGCAGAGATAAAGGGTTTCTGCACTGTGCACATCAACATGCCCTGACATATGTTAGAAATTTAGCACAATATGTGTGGGTTTACATTTGAGTGTATGTGTGCGGCATGCAGTAATCTGACTTTTTAATTGCATGTTGGTATGTGTGCTACTGTGAGGATTTGTAGATGGGTGGCAGCATATGTTCCTGCTGTGAGCGCATGCATCTAAGTATTTAAAGTACGGATGTCAGAGCTTCCATCACAGAGGGAGAGTGTGGGTTGATCTACATGCATTCATGAGTATACATGAATTAGTGTTTGTTTTGTTGCATGTGTTTATATTTGTATACGTGTATCTTTGTGTGTGTGTGTGTGAGAGAGAGAGTGAATGAATGCTGTCAGGTGCTGCTCCGTGCTGTACCAGCTGCATCTGGAGCCATCTGTGTTACCGCTCAGAGGGAGGAGAGCAGATGACTTTAATGTACTTGAACCCCAGACAGACCTTTCCCAGACAGTCGTCAGTATGAAACCAAGACAACTGGGCCCAGTCAAGCTGAACCAGCTGATCTGGGTGGTGAGCAGAAGACAGATGCTTTGGTTACACTGTAACCTCCAGTCAGAATCACTGGGGAGTGCTTGGCAGTCAGACGTATAAAAACACTAGAATCTGTTTGTTTTAATGACACCACGAGCAAACATTGTCTTCTGGATGTGCGTCTACAGTTGTACAGTCAAATTTGGGTTTACTTCTTTTTCATCACATTATACTTTTACAAATGGGTGTGAGTTCAATTACCGGTACTTATATTTGCTCGAGAATAAGATGAATAGACTTTGGTTTTAGAAGTCATTGTTTGAAAAATTGCACAGAGGATTTAGTTTACATCTGTTTTCAAAATTATTTGACTTTATCTGGTGACATATTACAGGAACACAAAAACAAACGTTTTAAAATCCCAAGTAATTTGAATTTTTAATCCTGTGATTTTTAGACAACATAAATGGAGCTGGTATGCAAACCTGTTTATCTGCAGAACAAAAATATAGAGGAGATGCTATGATGGGAGAAAAAGGAAGAAAAAAAACTAGGTTAATAAGTGATAACCCTTTACCATATGAGATTCAGAGTCAAAAAACATGTTTTTACCAGGAAAACATGCATTAGGGAGAGATGTTTCACAACAAAAGCACATCATCTTCACATTTGGAACAACACATACTTTTATCTGTAAAAACAAGTTCATTGTATAGGTGAAATACATTTTCTCCATTTTTTGCACATGCAATTTAGAAAAAAAAAAATAAAAAAAAATAAAAACTATGACGCTTACGTGTAGAGAACTACATGATTTTACATATGGGATATGTTTAATGTAACACTTGGAACACATTTTTGCACATTTCTTGTGTTATTTTGAAACATTTTAAACATTCCTGTGATCCCATATATGTGGGATTACAGCATATTTGTTAACCAATTCTTTGCAGCTCCTGAGTGGCAGCATGGAGACTAATGGTCCACAGCTGACTCTGATCCTGGCTGACAAGCTTCTGGGAGTATTTAAGGACCTTGGACCCAGATCTTTTCTGCTGGAGCACTACTTTCAGGTATAGTGACAGCCCTAAAGACTCTTCTTGTAGAAAGACTTTACTAACTGAATTTTCTTTGTGCCTCCTAGTCCTGATCCTGTATTTTCATGGAAATCCTGACTTCTTGCGCCTGCAATGCAGCACTTCGTTGTGGAGCCTCAGCCTGTACACTGTTCACTCTCCTTGCCATCAGCCTACAATAACATCATCAGATCAGTTTCCTGGGTCTCCGTCCTGCCACTCTCACACTCTTTGCACTCACTAGCTCCACCAGTGCTTCTAACTCTTCTGGGATTCCTTGCTAGTGGTGTAGCCAACATTTTTGTAGTGGGTATACTGTGCTTAGAAACCAAAATACACTGGTTAGTACAATATAGTCGTCAATTTATTTTGATTTTTAAACATATTGAATATTTCCAAATTTCTCTGATGCTTATATTTGAATAAATGAACAACAAACTTTGCACCACAGTGGGCTTTTTTATTAAAAACATGTTATAGAATTTATAAAACAGTATCAAAGCAAAACATGTTCAAGTTGTAAGTACAGAATAAGTATTAATTTTACAATAATTCGCTGGATAAGTGAATACAGTATAATAAACAAGCACTGCATACATGTAGGTTGTTACAGAAGCATTTAACTGTCGTTTAACGTATCAATGACATGTGCCCAGTGACATGTCATGTATCACTGGGCACTTTAAAATGGGCATACTGACATTCTTAAGCTTTTCTAGTGGGTATAATCCATATGTCCACATTTTGCATAGATTACACCACTGTTCCTCACCCTCCTCTCCATACCTGAGAAATAGAGAGGAAGTAAGCAAATTGTCCTGTATTTAGATTCCTCTTAAAATACCTAAACAACATACTCACTTGATCTACGTTCCCTTTCAGAGACTCTACTTGGACACTGCAAATAAACTTCACTGACCTTTTTATTTTGTGCAGTCTACTCTGTGTCAGCCTACCCTACTCTAGTTAAACCAACTAACCAATCGTGATAATATAGGCAGTTTTCTACATAAGACTGAATCTGAAATACCAAATATTTGTTTGTTTTTCTGTAGGGGGACTGTTTTTAGTAGGTATCAGTTTTTGCCATAATCACCAAAGAGTTTTGGCTACAGCACTCCAAAATTCTTTACAGATATGATTAACTTAACGGATCTTCATTTCAGTCCATTAGAATTTTCTAACAGCATTAAAACACAGAACAATATCTATTGATGTCCATTCTCAACACTTGCACAAAACTAAAGATGACACAGCACATCAACACACAGGACTACAGTACAAAGACAATGCAGAGGCCAAACAATGATTTTGCAACAACAATATGATTAGTGAAGCACGAAATCAATTAATGCAGCAGCAGAATCAATAGCTGTCTCTCAGCTTATATGTCCTGCAGTTAATTAATAAACAAAAAAAGAGCATTAAGCTGCAGAGCATCAGACTGTGGCAACGACTGTCATCAGTCACAAAGTGTGTACTGATGGCATCAGCAGGAAGGGAGAGGGAAAAACACAGACAGATACAAATGTGAGCATGGTGAAAATACTGAACACACCCACAGGCAAAGCTTCGCAGACTCTGCACGCCCACATTAGAGAGGAAGAACGTTTAAGCACAAAGTAATACTCAAATACATGTGCGCCCCCTTGAACACACACACAAAGATTTCTCATCTGAAACTTTTACATGTTGAAAGTCCACAGTACATGTAACACTCGGTTAACCATTGCACCGCAACCATATTAGCATCAATTTGGAACTGGCCCAAAGTTCGATGAGGCTTGAACTGTATTGGAACCAAGCCCAGGGTTTCCAGCACCATCAGGCTTACTCCTTTTTGTATTACGAAGGCTGGTCAGCCATCTTTACAGATACAACAGGACAAATAAAGCCTTATTAACTTAAGATGACAGTCGACTGGCAATGGGTCAGCTCAGTTCACAATGCAGTCCTAAGTGTATCCCTTTGGAAAGTGACAAACAAGTAAAAATACAGAAATATATTTGAATAGAAGAAGTTTTTCTTTTGCAGTGATCAACCAAATTATATTAGTAGCGGCTGTTTCACGGCTCTACAAGTTGCATTCAAGTAGCCGCTTCCCCATTACATAACTTCAGGTGAAATTTGCTCCTGATTAAAACTAAATAAATAAACGAATAAATAAAAATAATACATTAAAATTCAAGACATGCTCCTAGGCTGCAAAATGTTCTGGATTTGACTTTCGTATAAAGTTTTCTGCATCAACTACATTGACCTTATGGTTAATTCAATAATTCCAAGTGAATAAACTGTGATAACACTTCAATATGACCATTCAACATTATCAGTGTTATTTAGATAAAAGCGTGGCTGAATGTAAAAGTGATTATCTTAAAAAAAAAGAAAAAAAAAAGAAAAATGAAGTAAAATAAAATCTATATTAGCTGTCACCATATCGGCTCTGGCTATGCTATGTCCTCTCTGACATCATTCAAATACCTTCTCACCTCAATCGTGTGATACAACCCAGGCTGTCAGTCTTTTAGTCTCAATAGAAGCAAAACAATAAGATTTCTATCTGTAATACTATTACCAGCCGTAATAGGTTCAGCATTGGCCAGGTTTAACTTAGTGAGGCAGTAGAGAACTTTATTAAGTTTAAGACCTTTTGTTTTTCTTCTCTCTCTGCTGCCACTGATACACAAGAGCCCCTAAGCCCAAGAGAGAAAGGTATCAGCCTAGTTAAAAAAAAAAAAAAGTTCACTTCTTTTCAGAGAAAAAGCATTATCTTCCAGGATGTGGAACCTTTCTTTCTTTTTTACATGTTTACAGGAGTGGTTTTGGTGTGGCACTGTGCGACTGATTAAAGGAGGGAGTCTTAATCAGCTGGTGCAGTCTGTATGGGGGCCCCTGGGGCCGAGAGTGTTCTACATCCTGTCAGACTCCACAGAGAAACAATCAATCATCAGAATGGCTCCAAGACAGGAGAGAAAAGGAGGAAGATAGGAGAAATGAAGGAAGAGTAAGGGACAAAATGGTTGGAAAACAATGACTGAAGCACAAAATAAATAAATAAATAAATAAATAGAAAAAGGGAAAGTGTGAGAGAAGAGACAAGATAGGAGAAAGAAAATGATGTGTAGAGAGGAGATAATTTTGCACCTGTGCAATAAGTTACTTTGGATTTTAAACATAGGAGGATGCTTACAAAAATCTAATGAGTCGAGTTAGACTGGGAGTCATCCTGCAGAATGGATGCACAAGCCAGGGTCATGTCAACATCTATAACATCTGTTGTCTAACATTTTCATTGCATGTTACACTAACCTTCCTCTACAACTTATTTTACTATTCCAATAAAGCATTTGCCTTATCACATTGTAAAAGTGATCAAAGTTTGGCCATGGCTTCAGAAGACCCTGCAGATAAACACTTCATATTGGAGAAAGATCAGAGTGACCACGAAAGAGGGAATGAACATGGCCTAGGTTTTGCACGCTTACTACTTGAGTTCCCTGTAAAGATGCAGACAGAGCAGTCCTCTGTGACAGGTGGGATTTTTTTTATTCAGCAGGAGGATAGACAAGGCAGGGACAAAAACACATATAAACACACATGTGAACATGTACATTCAAAGGGCCATGTATGTGTATGAACTGCAGAAGACTCCAAAAGATTTCCTGCTATTTCATAGAGAAGCTGTAATGGACAAACAGTCAATCCCATAAAGGTGATTTATGGGATTTAAAGAGATGTGCATTCTTTGCACACCATGAAGGCTATTAAGGGCTGGAAGGGAGGACATGAACATAAATCATCCTAAAACTTTTTGATTCTCACTCAATAATAATAATAATAAAAATATAAAGATATAATGATAATAATATTAACACAAAAGCTCAAGTTATGTTAAATGTAATTGGAGCTTTAGGAACAATGAAGAAATGATTTCAAGAACAACTAGACAAACTCCCATGCAGAGTCAATACCAAAGAAATGCAAAAGACTGTGCTGTTCGACGAGTACTCGGCCGAATACCAGCCGAGTACACAGATTAAACATTAGGGACCTGGTGAATGAAGCAACAATACCATACCATTCCATACCACTTTATTTATAAAGCACTTTAAACAGTGACAGTGCACACCAAAGTGCTGCACAGGGACAGACAGACCGAGCACAGAGCAACAGAATACATAACAGGAAACTGATAAATGAAGAAATGCTGAGATAATAATAATAATAATAATCATAATAATATTAATAATAATAATAATAATAATCATAATAATAATGTGATTATGTTGATGATTATGATGATGATAATATAATCAATCAATCAATCAATCAATCAATCAAACTATTTCAGATACACATGGTCCATAGTAAACAAACAAACAAACAAAAAAAGTATAACACAAACAAGACACAATAAAAAATAGAATGTTCATCCATTGCCAAATAAATTAAGGTGCCAGGGATTCCACAGACTAGAAGAGAACCTAACTTAGCTTTGCACGGGGTTGGTCAGAGTTTAAATTATACTACTGTATTTACAGAGTCTGTTAGCCTACAAATACAACTGTACATAAGTTTTCGAAGCACAGCAGCACAAGTTGGTACGTTGGCATTTACAAACATCTGACTGGCACTACTCCATCGCAGCCCCTTAAGCAGCATCCTCATGCGATCATTGTACACCTCCTGAAGTTTATGCACACTGCTTTTTCTGTAATGCCGCCACAGATGTGCAGTATACATTGGAGTACAGTATGCTTTAAAGAGGGCAGTTTCTACAGACACTGAGCTCATAGAGAACTTCCGAAGAAGCATATTAGCTTATACATTTTGCATACAATACTAATAACTTGTCTCAAAAGAGTTAAAAAATTATTGACCGTTGTGTGGAAAAGAGAAACTTTGTGGAAAGAAAAAAAAACAGAAAGCATATGACATAAAATAGACCTAAAAGCCACCTCAAGACAAAATGTGGTGTGGGGGGTGGGGTAGGGTTGACTTACCTCGTGTTCGATCCCCCCTGAAAAGTTATGCCCACCATCTGAAAAGACAAATGAAAAGAAAATATAAAAGTATAAACAGAAAAGCAGGCAGCTAAACAGACAATGAGAGAACACACAGTAAACCAACAGTCCAAAGCAATCCTAGAGATGCAACAAATAAAAGCCTGGAGTTAAAATAGAAGTTAAAAAAAAAAAAAAAAAAAAAAAAAAAGCTAAGAGGGGGAAGAGGGAAAGGGAAATGCACAGCTGACAAAAGTGCCTCAAGCATCATACATCAAGCACTTGTTACCTCTCCTGGTGCTTGTGATTGCACATGACTGCAAACAAGTCAGTGATAAAAATCTGAAGAAAGATGAGACCGATCGGGCCGGCTTTAAAGATCATCAATCACAGCCCTGTAAGCTCAGATATTATTAGTTCAAGTAAAGCTGCACTCTTCCATTTTATGGACATCATAAAAGACTTTGGCGGAGTGGAGGTGGAGTGGAGGAGATCCCCCAATGTTTTAACAAGGACTGGGATGAATGTGTTTGGAAACAGAGACCGGATGGACGGACAGTTCTAATCTAGTAATGCTAACAGAATCACTTACACTGCACCCAGCTCCCCAGGAGGAGGAAAGCTGGAGGTTGGAGTCAGACCTCACTTGTTCTAGGTTAAATAAGTAAGTGGGAGTGTGTAAGTGAAAATGTGCATGCATGATTGTGTGGCACACTGGTACTTTTTTTTCCCAATAGTAACAGTGCAACTTGTCTTACTGATAGATTATGTTTGTAACTGTTTTAATAGGTTATTTGTGGATTATTTATGAAGGCAGACATTAGGGAAGCTTCAGGTCCAAAACAAAGCTCCCATAGGGAAACATATAAATGTAAATGTTCATACATGCCTCATATTGTTGTGTAAAGATGGATGTTCAGTTCCTACTGATCAGAATCAATTCTCAGTTTTGTCTGAGTCCAGATCCTTTGAATTCAAATGGTAATAATCTCTTACCAAACCATTTTTGACAGACTATTTTAAGAAACGTAAAATATTGCCATGTCCTGAGTTGCATTCAGGCTTAAAAAATCCGACCCGGCCCCAGCCCTTAGCCATTTTTTTCAGGGACTGATGTTGCAAATTAGCTATAGCTGTATACTCTTTGTGCAACACATCAGACACAGACTTGTTCTGTTCTATGTTTGTGTGCATTGTCCCTGTCGAATAAACTAATAATAATATTTTTTTTTTCCAAACACGACCTGACCAATTACATAACTGTAATTACAGGCCCGAACCCAAAAAAAAAAACAAAGCAAAAATAAATAAATAAATGAATATATATTTTTAAATTAAGCTATTACTGCTTTTGTAAGCAAATCAGTTTGACATGATATTTAAAAAAAAACATATTTCAAAAGGAAGACATAAGATTTCTTGTTTAATAACAAGCCACCAAATGGATATTAACATACAAAAAGAAAATCAACTCTAAAGATAGGCTATTATACAAATGAACAAAAATATTTTAGAGCAAAATTATTTGGAAAAATATAGAACAAGGTTATTTTAATTGAACGTGCTGCTCTCTTCGGCTTTTTTAGCTTCTGATGCCGCAACTTCCTTCACCGACAGTAGGGTCGGGTGCGTGGAGACACGTGCGGCCGGTGATCAGCTGATCCATCTGAGCTTAACTGGACATTTTTGTTACCTCTTTCAACCAGCCGGTAAGACCTGCCTCCTTCTCAACAAGTAGATAAACACAATTTTATAGTGTGCATTCTTATTTTTATTAGACCTTCATTTATACAGATTAGTTCTCATTGAGCCTCGAAGACTCATTTACAAGAGAGACCTATTTAGAAACTATATTTAGTTTTCTTTGTGCTGTATGATTCATAAAACAGCATCAAAAGCCCGAGACTGACCCAGCCCATCCATCAAGCACATAATTTTTGCCTGGACTGGGCCGGGGCTTGGGTTAGAAATGGCTGCTCTAGTTAAGTGGACACATTATATCCCTACTCAAGACATAAAACAGAGCTTGATGTGGTTTTAAATGATTTTGCAAATAACTTTAACCATGTTAGAAACTGAAATTTTGTTTATGCTCTGAAAGGATCTTTTTTAAAAACATTTTGAGATGTGACACAAAAATATCAGCTTACTTGGAAAGAAAGAACATATTGTTTCACGTTTAAAGCTTTAATGACTGCGTTCAAAACCTGCTGACACTCGGAAACCTTTTGACCCTGGAGAGTTGGACTGTTTGTCTTGACAGTATTTGTTGTGCTTTGCTTTTACAAGTAATGCCATAAATAACTTTTAAAAAACACTTCTTATCAATACCACATGTCAAAAAAAGCATGTGATCAGCTTTATTGACATTTTGAAATCAAATCAAAAGTTGATCCAACATATCCAAGCAATCTGTTTTCTTTTTTTTAATTTCTTTTTACTTTTCTCCTCTTTCTCTGTGCCTGCCAGAGTGGACATAAAGGCTAGTGTGAAGTCCATCACTGCCTTGTGAATAGCTGCCTTTTGTGCCTCAGAACTCGACTGACAGGCTGAAAGGACCCCGGCCCTGCACCTCTGTGTGCTGCCTGATTTAAAAGAGTTTGTATGTGCACTGGTCTCCCTAAAAGCCTTGGGTTAGGTTTAACTCATCAGGTTTGGTCAGGTTCAAAGGTTTCCACAACCACAGGCCTCCCAGTCTGGAAACAACATTTTATTATGTAAGTTGAACACTCTTTGGTATCAAAATGTGATTACAATCAATTCTGGTGCCAACTTGGCCTTTTCTGTCACTGACGTTTGCACTGTTGTCAAGGTAACCTGCTTTTTTTTGTCACGGTTTCCTTGACCTCATTTAATATATGGACCCTTTCACCCCTTCCCACACAACTTTAACACACCAGAAGCCATGCCGTTTGGCGTACCACCCATTCTGGTGATAGAAATAAAGATGTCTAGCAGAACTAATTCATTTTTATAAAATTTATTACGATTTCTCATTTCGTCTTGGGCCTGTGTTGGCTGAAGTGCGTCCACAGCAGACCGGTCTCTCGCCCTGTCTTTTACTCTTCTCTTAAAGATCTTCGGCAGTGGTTGTTAGGCCTGACACTGGCACCCAAGCGAACAAAAGGACTGCACGGCTTAGGGCTGCCGTGGAATGTCAGCGGGTTCACATTTCACATGCAGATGCGTGACCCTCGAGCCCTTTAGTGGGAAGGTGCGCTTTAACCTCACAGAGAAGCAGAAGGAGGGGAGCAGGGGAGTAAGAGGCACCTCAGGGGGAATCTGGAAGGGGGAAGGGTAAAAAATAAGAACGTGTTTGCATGGCTTACATGTGCTCTTATATCACTTTTTTTTTTTGTCTAAGTGCCTGGTCTCTTGGCTTCCTCTTTCCCAAAACACATGCCCGCAAGTTCTTAAACTTGGCTGATATGCCTTATAGAATATTATAATTGTCGATATTTTGAAAACTTGTCAAAGGAATCTCTTTTATGCATGATCTCTGATGCACCCTTCGTCTCCCCCTACTTCCAGAACACATGAAAGCATTAACTTTTAAAGTGCATACTTAGGAATTCTCCCTATATAATTGAAAAAAGCACAATGGGAGGGGTTATGTAAGGCAAAAGTACTGTGAGCTCCGCAAAAGAAACCAAAGCTACTGTCATCTGCTCTCTGTAGGCCCAGGCAGGCACAGTTTCAACTCAAGGGCTTCACACTTCTGTAACTTGTTCTTCTTCCCTTGCTGCTCTCCCAGTCCTAACTCTCTCTCTTTACCCGCTAGTCTTTCTATTTTGCTCTCAGTGGTAAAAACTTCAAAGATACAAAGATCCTTTGCAAAAGCATGGAAACCAAGTGTGTTTGTTTGTTTTGACCCTGAAGGCCCCAGCTACAACTATCCACCTCCAGCTTATAAAACAGAAAACAGGATAGATCAAATCCGTTTTTTTTTTTCCCCATCTGTTTGTCATAGTCATTATTTAATGGGCTTCTGTTGTTTAATTTTTATAAAAAGCTAATTTAAAGCAGATTTGGAATTATTAACAACGACTTCCTGCACATCAGCTTTACAAATGCAGGAAGTTACATATTTTTGCAAGGAGAATACAAACAAATGAAGTCCTTACACACTCAGCTGCAGTTAGAAAGTGGACAGAAGCAGCATTTGGTGCAACATTCATTTAAAAGAAGACACAGATTAAAGAGTCTTATTAGTTTTTATTTTTCTCTTTAATGAGCCTAAATTTTTATTTGACAGGAAATCTGATGTAATAAAACTTTAAAAATGAAAAGACAGTATGCGACATTAAACAAGAACAATCAAATGTATAACATTTAAAATCATCTTGAGGAAGGACTGCAATTAGACCAGTTAAAAGCAGGTGACATGGAAGTATTTATACTTTTTTGCATTGCAAAAAAAAAAAAAAACAAGTTTATCAGTCTGGTAATTATGATCATAATGGCATTGCCATCACATCTACTATCACTTTTAATGTCAGCTGTCAGTGTCAAATTCTTTGTTCCATCCTTGTAATAATGTAAAACAAATGCAAAATTGTTTTTATTAAATCTGTGTAGCCTTTGATGTTCGTTTGATGGCATTTGCGCTTTGTGTTTAGCAGCTTTGCCGTCTAATAGTTGAGACATCTATAGCATCTACAGCAAGACCAGGGGCGCAAGGGAGCAATCCATAGGCCTGTGTAGCCATGGCAACGAAACAAGGAATAGGCTAGATGTCAGGCAAGCATGGCTAAATTACCCATTAGAGGAAGCAGAAGGAGAGAGAGGGAATACTGGTTGGGGCGCGAGAGGCTAATGGCGAGATAAGATGGTCAATGCGTTGAATACACATACACACACACACACACACACACATACACACAAAATTCAAGCATACAGTGAAACAAATAATAAGACGGCATTGTCACATAAAAGGTGCCAGAGGAAAACATGTAGACAAACAAAAAATACATATATTTCAATTCTACAAAATACCAATAAACAGTTTACTTAAGGACAATCATACCCAAACATTTACTAATTTCAACATACAGGTAACCACACTAAACCGCAGAAACACACAATCATGTACTGTATTTGCGTACATACGCGCACACGCGCACACATACCCCACACACAAACGTACTAGCATACAAAGGGCACAGAGGGAAGACAAAATGGTTTTAATAAAGAGGCCCTCTTTGAGAGGTTGCTCATGAATGTGAGGGAGATATATTTATAGGAATCCTCCTGTGAAATTGTCTGTGCTCAGTCTCACGTTTGTGCATGAGAGAGAGAGTGCGAAAGAAAGGGGTTGTGTTGTTTCTACGTTCGTCACCCGAATCTTTGATTTGTGCTGCGCTCCTTCAGTCTACAAGAACAACAGTTGAACGCTAAAAATGGAATTGGCTAAAGTGACTCAACCGTTGCACGTGCGAAGGCCCAGTGGTCAATTCATACTGTGAATTAAAAATTTAAACGTATGCCTTGATGTATGCAAACAGGTTTTTAAAGTTACAATGAGTGAAGTTATTTTCCTGAGCACATGGTCCTTGAATAAACACACATACTCTGCCAGACTCCCACACAGCACAAGCTGACACACAACTCGACTGCACACAGTTACGCAGACAGGCTTCTGCTGATTTTAACGCTGCACATTCATTTGCATGTGCCATAATTAGCGTCAGGCACACAGAGGCTGGTCCTGAGGGAGCTCTGTGATAACCGCTTCCCTTCTATTAGAGCTCTCATTCCAAGAGTGTCAGACGTTGCACATCTTCATTGTGGGGCCTGCAGCGCGTCAGCTCGGAGGAGATTCTGCTGCTGTAGCTACAGCAAGAAGCAACGGCAAAGGCAGCAGGGACAGGGGGCAACGGGAAAGGTGGAGGATGCTAGACTTGGTGTTGGATGGGTGGTGGAGAAAGGGGCGAGAGAAAACCAGGAGAAATGTGCGGAGAAATCAAAGGAACAAGGTGAAAAGTTTGGAGCACAAAGGGGAAAAACAGAAGGCGAGACAAAGAGAGGTAGTGCGTGGCAAAAGCGGTTACACATTGTGCAGCAGACAGACAGACAGGCTGGACAGAGGTAATGAATGCAGTTATTAAATTGTTTCAGCTGCAAAGAGGTCTATTCTTATGCCATTATAAAGGGAACAATTTATCCCCACTGATCGGCCCTGTCTCCTTTCTCCTCGCTCACTTTGATCTGCCAGCATATTGCCTTGATGTGTCCTATTCAATAGCGAATCTGGGGCAATTTTAATGCTTTTGTACCTCACCACCGCTCCACTTCTCCCTCCCTGTTTAAAAATAGCTGTTAATTATAAGTGCAGTTTAAATGTCTCTAGTGACCCAGAAATGCAGGTTGGAGTGAGAAGAGGGGATTCAGCATCTCTGAGTTTTTTTTTTTTTTTGAACAGCGAGACACTCTTTCTTTCTTACCATGCTTCTTTCGATCTCTCTTTTTTCTGCACACCCCCTACTACTTCTTTGTCTTCTCCATCCACCTCCCCTCCGATTCTACTTCTCCGCTCTTATAGTGTTCTTCCACATTTCTTTTTCTCAATCTCTTGCTCGCTCTTACTCCTCTGTGGTGTTTCTTGAGCTCGGTGGGAGCGAGCAGGGCTGGAGGATACGGGGACTCGGTTCTTTCCCTCCAAACACATGAGACAACTGCAGCGAGACATCGGAGACCATGGCTGTGAAACCGCTTCAGTCTGCAGATTGTATGTGCGTCATGTGGAGTCTTTGTATTTCTCTCCTCCGACTTTCTCCTCAAATGCAGCCGCGGGAGTGGGATGTTGAAAGCAAAGGCATGTGAAGGTGCGCTAGGTAGCACGGTGCGAAGCAGAGGCGTAAAGTTTACCTGTGGGGAAGAGAAGGGGCTGCACAGGGACCTGAGGTGTGCACCTGGGGGGTGCGATGTTATAAATAAAGCATTAGCCTCTTGAAGAGAACAGAGATGTGAGAGGCTGTCTCAGTAGCTCTCTTTACCCCACTAACTTTAACTAACAGTTAACCTGCAGGCATGTGCATGTACTCTTTTTATTACAAGGCACAATGAAAGGAAAACAAATGCTGAAAGCCAAATTGTGGCTATCACCGGTGTCAAAATTTTAGGATCTTATTTTAACTTAAGACTAAAGGTTAATTTAAGTGTAGATTGAAAGAAAATCAACAAAAGGAGATCAAAGTCCATGCACAATAATCCAGGTAAAAATCTATGATATTCAGTCAGGTTATCTGGATGGTTTCGTTCGTTTTTTTATTTAAAATTTTTTTGCGGAGACGTTTTGTCCTTCGTTCAAAGGACTTCATCAGTTTGAGGAGCCACAAAGAAACTGAGTCCCACAAGCCGCACACTCACATAGTGGGGGAAACAACAACAACAACAAAAACAATTTACTAGTAATAAGATGGTTTGTTTGTGGCTCCCTGGATTGATGATGTCCTTTGGATGAAGGACAAAATGTCTCAGAAAAAAAAAAAAAAAAACATCCAGATGACCTGCCTTAGCATTGTTGGATTTTTACATACTGTAGATTACTGAGCATGAACTTTGATGTTTTGTACCACTTTGGCATGGCTGCCTCAGAGGAGTTGATGGGGGAGAGGGTGGGCCCCAG
>JARVGS010001792.1:22797602-22811543 GCA_031762315.1 Hypsolebias antenori | reverse complement strand
AAACAAACAACTAAAACAATGAATTGTGCAGACATATGTGATTTCCTCTACAATAACTCTGCCTGTGCCTACTTTGAAGAAATAAAGCATAAAGTTAAAGTGAGTATAATTTACTCTGTGTATTGGAGCTGTAATTTCTAACCCAAACCCGGAGCCCAACCCTGCCTGACCTGGATTAGAGCTGGGCCAGGCCAAAAAAATGTGCTTAATGTGCAGGCCAAGTCGGTGTCGGGGTTTTGCTTTTTGTCAGCATACGTGTGTGGCTGGCAATCCAATTATATGGCAACGTGGCTTGCCATACAGTCATAAGATGAGTTAGGGGCCGAGATGGGGTAGAGGCAGGGCAGCTGACCTGGGACCCAAAAGTCCCACGTTCAATCCCCAATAATTCATACATATCGTGGTGTTTCTGAGCAAGACACCTAATCCCTAATTGCTCCCCGGGCGCTTGCATAACGCCCATTGACCCACCTGGTATATCCCAGATGTGATGGATTAAATGCAGAAAACTAATGGCAATTTACTTTAATTTACTTTAACAACAGTCACTGCACTACTTGATCCAAGTTTCCTGAAAAAGTACCTATTTCAGTTAAACACAACAAAACAGTGTTTAACCACAGTTATTAATATCTTTATAATGACAGTAACTGGTCTTTTACATAAATCATCTTCCGAACCTATTACACTGGAGTCATGAACAAAAGTACAAAGATATCTTAAGGGGTCAAGGTCAATTGCTAAAATAACAGTCAAATAATAATCACCTAGCAAAATAAGAACATTATCAAAATCCAAGTAATTTAAACACCAGAGTAGGGAACTGACAGTGAGGATTTGAACACATGTAAATAGGTAAGTGAAGTTTATTGTATGATGGTGTAAGTGTTTGGGATGGATCTGCAGGGAGTTGACATAAGGGTAAGTATCCCAAATTGAATAAAAAGTTATTTTGGAAAATATGATTAATGTTTGCTTCTTAGAAGCAGCTGCCAGTAAGGCAAGATTTTTAGGAGCTTAAGGTGAGAAGCATTGGAGAGTAGCAGGACACAGACTTAGATTAATGAAGTAATTTCGTGTTTGAATGTAGGAGCAGATGCCCAGCCCAGGATATTTTACCTGAGCTTAAACCTTGATGTAGAAGCAAATGGTTGCAGAGATGTTGAGGCTGATGTTACCGGAAGTGGATCTTGCAGGTGACACAAGAGACTCAAGGAACTAGGAAGACCTCAGGAAGACATCAACAAGCCAGGGCTTGAAAAGACAGAGGGACACATTAGAGCATCCTTGGTAAACAGGGCTGTCACAGAGTCATCAAATGGCTTTGATGTTCTAGCGTCAAACTACTGACCTACTGAGTAAAAGATCATTTGTTAAAGTTCATGCCCAATAATTCAGGTATAAAATCCAACAACATTCAGTCAGTTCATCTGGACGGTTTCTGAACAGAAGGCAAAATGTTTCAGCACAAAAAGAAGAAACCATCCAGATGACCTGACTGGACATTGTTGGATTTTATACCTGAATTACTGAGCATGGACTTTGGTGTTTTGAACCAGTTCAGCATGACTGTCGATGAGGGAGAGGGCAAGCACCAGAGGAGAGGGTGTGTCTCAGACTGATGAAGTCATCTGGATGGAAGGCGAAACATCTCAACACACAAAAAAGAAATCATCCAGATGACCTGACTGAACATTGTCGGAAGATCATTTGTCTTAACAGTTGAGCCCAGTCAACAAAGTTCATGCTCAATCATCCAGGTATCAAATCCAATAATCCTCAGTTGGGTCATCTGGACAGTATATTTTTAATAGAAATGTTTCACCTTCTATCCAGAGGGCTTCATCAGTCAGAGGAGTTCCAGTAAACTTTTTCCCCACCAAGCAGTAAACACCTTAAGTGGGCAAACCAGTTTGCTGGAGCTAAGATAGTTTCTGGGGACCGTCCTGTCCCTCGTCGACTCCTCCCAGGCAGGCAACCACAGCCAAAGTGGTTCAAGGCAACAAAGTTCATGCGCAATCATCCATGTACCAAATCCAATAATTCTCAGTCAGGTAATCTGGAAAGTTTCTTTTTTATAGAAACGTTTCTCCCTTTATCTGGAGGGCTTCATCAGTCAGAGGAAGAAACTGTCCAGATGACCCGTCTGAGAATTATTGGAGTTGAGCCCAGTGTTTTATCATTTTCGGCCCTCTTTTCTGTCTTTTCCAGACATAAAAACTGGTCAAATGAAAACAAAATATTACATAGGCATTAAAGATCCCAATTTTAATTGTAAAGAAATGTTTACTCCGTTTTTTTTTTTTTTTTTGTCATTATTTGTTGAATTACCTTGTATATTTTGGGTTTCAATGTCCTGTTTTCTCTTGTTAAGCAGTTGGAAAGTCAAATGTGATGTTTGCTACAATGAACACAATGAAAAACACATTCACATCATGACATATGCCGTTTTCATGAGCTTGTTTGATTTAGGAAGATACACGTCATTATTTTCACATTGAATATACTGCTCAACTTAAAGGGGAAAAAAGCTGAAACTCTATGTGATTACAAACAAACACACAATGACACACATGCACCCCTCCTCCATACACAAATGTATGCAGATATACTGTATAACTCCCATAACCTATGTATTTTATACTATTTTTACTCAACTTTTGTCATTACTATACACACAGTGTCCACCTTCCTCTGCTCCAAGGACCACTTTTGAGTACAGTATTGGTGGCTTGGGTTTGAGGTAAAAGTAGATGAAGTAAGGTAAGAGAGTTAGAAAAGCTTGGAGGAACAGAAGCTGAGAAAGCTGTCAGTACTAAAAACCTCACAGCATCAGAATTCAACACAGTGTGTCACATACACTGTATCATTACTATAATATGTCTACTATAGTTTTTGAGTATACTACCACAATGTAGTCTGTCTGCCTGTTTCTGTCATTACCCATATGTGTGACAACCTGTACTGAAATCTCATGTGGTCTTCCTGTTCATTGGTGGGTCTCTTTGATTACACCTCTGCATGACTGAAAGTTTGACTTCCCTGCCTTGCATCCATTTTTTTCCCAAGCAGTGTCACAACATGGAATACCAGCCATACAAGGAAGACTATAAACCACAAATCAAAAAAAGGGAAGAACTTTTAGAAGAAACAAAAGAGAGGGAAAAATAAGAAGGATGAGTTTCACACTCCTCGCCAGAAATGCTCGGCTCCAGCGCTGTCAGTTAAATATTCACCCCACCGCCACCCACAGTTGCACATATGCACCCATTTCTGTTCTTTTTTGAGTCCAGATGCACCTGAAAGAATCCCAGCAAATCCCACAAAAAAAGCACAAAATCACCAAAGCATGTGTGTGTGTGTGTGTGTGTGTGTGTGTGTGTGTGTGTGTGTGTGTGTGTGTGTGTGTGTGTGTGTGTGTGTGTGTGAGATGAAGAGAGAGAGAGAGAGAGAGAGAACCCAGATGTTTTTTTGGCCCTTTCCTCTTTTTCTCTCCCGACTTGCCTGGTGGGGTGTCTGATGGCCGTGGACATGTTCACTCTGTTGTGACTAGTACCAGATGTGCTCCATTGACCCAAATCACCTAGGCTGTAGACATGCCACATAGTCCCGATACTTCAGGACCCACCACACAATCAAACACACCTGTTTCCATTCATGAGCAATGCTGAAAGAGGTGCATCTTGGGAAAAACTGTCAGCTATTTTTTTCTTTTGTTGCTCACACCTTTCTCACTCCTGTCTTCATCATTTCCTCTCACAAATTGGGGATAAATTTGACCCGAGAGTTAGTAAAAAAAAAAAAATGAGAAGACTGATCCGTTGACGTTGTGGACACATTTAAATTTAATTTACAAACACAAGGACTTGATATTTTGTAACCAGATATTTTGGGAGGAGGCCTGTTTGATTTGGGAACTTGTTTCATGTTACTGATTCAGAATTAGCTTGAGTAAATACACCTGCACGACCCTAAAGTACTCCAAAGGTCAAAGTCATTCAAACATTTAAAGAATAGTAATTAAATTACCCTTGGTGCTGAATAACTTTAATTTGGTAGCTGCACAAATTGCTTCCAGCTTTCTGTCTTCTACAGAGCTCCCCCTTCAGCCAAGCTTTAATATTTTATTAAGCCGGACTTGTAGCAACAAACATCCGCTCATTTTCTAGATCTTAAGCAATCAAAGCTCTTTCTGACCATTTAAAAGAGCCAGTGTGTTTTGTTACTCTTCTGTGGTGGAACGAAGCATAGCAGATGCACCAAGAGAAGAAGCTTTACGATACAGGCTAAAGCTAACATAAGCACTTCAGTGTCAAATGGGCTTCCTCATTCTCTCGGCCTGATTTATGTAGTGAAATAAAAATTGCTCCCTACATAGAATTAGTGGGGTTTTGAGAAGGGGTGAGGAGGGACCGAGGGCCTACTTTGCAGCTGCTTTGTGGGGAGGTTTTGCCCAGCTGGGGACCCTTAATATGGTTCAACTGAGGTCCAGGTGAAGGCAGCCACAGAGCTCTACAATAACTCTTCATTTTGATCCTGGCCCATTGCCAGCACATCTACTACCTGAGTCTCTTTGAAGAGCGACACATTGGCCTGGGTATTTAACCATGCTGTTTGAGGTCCTGCTGCTGGAAGCAGAGAGGAAAAGGGGAGAGAGAGATAGAAAGAGAGACAGAGAGAGAGGAATAGAGAGATAGATGTAAAGTGGATGGAAGAGACTGAAAAGGACTGCAGTGGCAGAGGCAATAGAGGCTTGAACTGTGATGAAATAATCCAGCATGTTGAGTTGACAGTACAAACAGATAGAGATGAGCAGCGGCTATAAAGGTAGCCCCGTGGTGACCTGTAGTTGTTTCATAACCACCCTCACCTTCACAACACTTACAAATTACAAATTTAACCTCTCCATAAGCTGTTTTTTTTTTTTTTTTTTTGTCAGTCAGAAGCATCTTTTTGTATGTATGATATAATGTATCATCAGATGACTGTGGCTGAAATATCATAAACTGTATCAGCAACGATAAACAGTTAAGGTTGCATCCTGATTTTGATTTTTCTCCCAATAGAGCTAAACCTAACATAAAATCAGAACTAGATTGGTCCTGTAAAGAAAAATAAATCACACCGTTATTAAAAAAATAAAACTTGATCAAGTTACATGTCGGCAGCTTTAGTGTTTTCATGCCAGTCAGTTTTTTTTTTAATAGAGAAAATAAATAAATAAACTCTGCTGGATGGGGCTCTTGGCTTTGATACAGTTTCTGGGCTGGAACTTTGGCAGCGTGTTAAATATTAATAGCGATTAACCCAGTTCAAGCTCTGCAGCAGAGAGTACAGACAGAGTTCAAAGAGCCCTCTGCTCTGAGCGGGCACTCTCTGCTCTCCAGCAGTTTAGCCTTGCTATCAGGAGGCTGCTGCTGTGGCTGGTGCACTGCACCACAGATCACTCTGGACTTTCTCACTTCAGATACACAGAGAGACACATGGCAGAATGCACAAATGTGTGGACAGTTTGTTCAGTGGTGTTCTAAGAGGCTTTTAAGACATAATTAGCCAATAATGGAAAAACAGCCTGAATAAACTCCAAATCCCTTCTCTTCTGCCTCTATCTCCGTCACCCCCACCCACATCCTGCCACCTCCCTACGCTCCTCCTCTCTTAGTCTTTTCATTTGCTGAACTCTTGATAGGACATTTTTCTCCATTTCCATGGGCTCAACTGGGCCCTTCTTCTGCCAGCCAGGCACAAGTTCAGAGTCTTTCCATTGGATGATCCCATCGACTTCCTGCCTGGTTCATAGCACCTACTTGGCCAAGGTTTCAAGCGAGCTGAGTGTAGCTGAAGATTTGTTGTCTGCAGACTGCAGGGCATTGATTGGCCTGAGAGCAACAGCAATAATAAGAGCATCTCTCACAAGAATCACATACACCATTTTAAAAACCTTGCAACAACATTTGTCTTGTTATTTACCTTATTTTTTTATGGATTAATAATTATTTACCACATTGAAACATATCCCAATGACCACTTAAGTTGCATAATTATTCACTTTTAATCATACTTGAAGTATAACAGAATGAGTACTTAAATAGATTCAACTCAATTGTATGTGGTATGTGAATTGCATGTGCAATATCTGAACTTGTTTTGAGGCTATAACAAACATAGTTTACATTAGTATACTAACCGTGTAAAATCTAACAAGGTAAAGCACAGCTCATTAAAAATTGTTCCTAAATAAAACAACACAGTGTTTTCATTACTTTTAGGTATTTCCTACCTTAAAAAATGGATTTTGAAGTAGATTCTAGTAAATAATTTGATCAATTTTGAGATTACATCTTTTTTTTTTTTTTTTTTTAAGACACTGGTGGGACAAGATTCAGTGTTAATCAACAAATATCTGCAACACTTTGGTGCAATGATGGCTTACTTTTCCATCTGTCTGTCTGTCCATCCATCAATTTTCTTTATGGCCTTTCCTTTCTGATTTGTGGGGAGCTGGTGTCTATCTCCAGCAGTCACTGTGCAAAAGGCAAGAGATACGCTGGATGGGTTATAAGTCCACAGAGAGACAAATAAGATGAAGAACTATTCATAATCTCACTAACACCTAGAGACAATTTAGAGTTACCAATGTACCTAACATGAGTGTTTTACACTCTTGATAGGTTTATCTTGACTGGTCTCTCTTGAAAATGAGTCCTTGTGACTTAGTTGGACTAATTTGTATAAATAAAGGTTGAATTTTGGCCTGTGGGAGGAAACTGGAGTCCACTGAGAAAACCTGTGCATGCTGAGGGGAACATGCAAACTCCACCCAGAAGAAGGCCCCTGGCCGGGAGGCAAACTTCCTTGCTGAAAGGCAACTAATATGAGCTCTGTGCCACTATGTCGTCCTGGATATCTTTTAAAAGAAATTAACCAATATAAAGTATTTTCCTTACCAGCTGAGATCATCATACAAAAATTGTGTTCTGTCGAAAAAACTGCAGACCTCAGTGATAACACCAGTATATCAAGACATTATTTTCCATAGCAGCATTTAAAAGTCATAATAATGGATTAGTCTGTAATTTGATTTAACTTGTTTTAACACAAACTGCTTTCAGGTACAACTTAAGTGGAAACATATCTCCCAAAGGTACAAATGCTTATTGCCAAAATTCACAGTGAGTCATAGAAGTACATGTGTAGATATGATTGGTATTGCAATAAGAACACTTAAAAAATATTTTACAGTATATTTAGTGCATCATCAAAGTATTTCAGTAGAATGCCCAGACTGACAAGTTGCATTGATAATTTTCAAAAAGCGAGTAATTTTAAACACATACAGCATATTTTTGGTAATACAGTACATAAAATAAATACAAAGTACATTGTAACTTACAACATTTACAGTGTTGGATTTTTTAGCATTAGTTTACCCTCACATGGCTTTCATCCACTTGTCTTTAGCTTGATGCAGCTGTCTGACTTCACAAACTTTCCTATGTATCTCTTTAGTCTTTTGTCTCGTCACCTGTTTTTTTTTTTTTTTTGGCTCTCTGAATTCACCAGGACTTTGACCCCAAAAAATAAATAAATAAAATTAAAATAATAAATAAATAAAATAAAATAAAAAAGATCAAGAAGCAGCTACTCCATCACTGTAATGCCTTTCATTGCTATGTTGTGTTTGCCTTGAAGGCAAACTGACAATGCAAAAGTTTTGGGTGGTTGCGCTGATAACCCACTTTCATCAAGCGAGCACTCAGAAACTATGATGACTGTGAAGACCATGGTAGAGTTGAACTAGAGCAAAGTAAGAAGTGGTGAGCCTGGGCAATCAACAAATGACTATAAACTTGGTCTTTCAGCACTACAGCCTTCCTCTGCCTGGCACATTCACCCCACTAATAGTCTGGACACCTCAGAGATCAAACACAATCTCCATTGTGTTGCAATTACCCAGACCACTGTCAGCACTTATGCCCTTCACCCCCACCTAAACACTTTCCTTCTCCCTCTCTGTCTAACACTCTCCACCCACCCTTACATCACTCCTCCATACACCTCTTGCCCTCTGGAGGTGATGGTTCTAAAGCAACAGGCCTCAACAAAAGCAGGCTTTATTTACAGCCTTTGGAGAGGCAGACAGGGCAACTGAGCACTGTCACAGCGGAAGTGTTGGCTAGATCCTTTGCAGAGCTCACAGAACTTGGCCTGTGTACATTTGCTAACATGTGATCCTGTGACCCTTTCTGCACAATTGCATCAATTTAGAACATTACAGAGAAAGTCACAGCGTCACAGATAGTGACTGTTAATGATGTATGCATGAACAATGTGCAGTCAACCTGCTGCTAAGTCGAAACTTTATTTAAAATACTATGCCTACTTTTTCCAATCCAATCCAGTCCGATCTTATGTATAAAGCCTTTTAGAACACCTCAAAAGGATGAGTTATTAGCAGTCGAAACCAGTAACTGTTTTTCTTCTTTTGACATCCCTGCGGTATGCTTGGTCTTACTCTGTGTTTCAAAGGCTCAATTACCAGATACCAGACCAATGTGCCAGTTGTGGGGACTCAAGTCACATGACTTGGATGCGAGTCAGACTCGGTAATTAATATTAAGACTTTAGACTTGACTTGAAAAAAGTGCAGAGACTTGTGACTTGACTTTGGCTTTTACACCAATAACTTGGGACTTGACTTGGACTTGAACCTGTTTAACTGAAAATACTTGATATTTTACCCTAAATCTAAAGTTTAAAACACATTAATACAGTAGTATGTATTAATTTTCACTCATTCCATATTAACAGATGCAGAATGCCCCTCTCAGCGCCATAGAGAGAGTTGCGATACTCTTTGAACTAGCCAATATGCGGTTACGTGGTTCATGCAGTTCTCAAAAGTTCCAAACACTCATTGCCGTCAGTCAGTTCGAGCAGCTACTGGTGCGACTTAACACAAAAATGGAGAAAACACTTCAGAAACACCAAAAATGAACTATGTTCAATGCTGGAACCACTGATGTTTGGAACTATTTGCGGCTGCATGACCCACATGACTTCTGAATTCCATTCTTACTATAGGAATCTATGGGAGTGTTGCAACTCTCTCTTAATATGGCTCAGGTCCCTCAGTTTTTCCACAGTCAGCGCACGTATGTGTGCGTGAGCTGCAACACAACCAATCAAATTAACAAGATTTTAAAAAAATCGGCAGAACAAACAAACAACCACCAAAAAAGGGACAAAAAAAAAAAAGCTCAAGACATATTTATCTTTATCAGTGTGCGAATGGCTAGAACAGAAGAAGGGATCACTGCACCCTTTTCAGATTCAGTGTATCTCAAAGCAGCTGCTTTGGACCCATCATTTTCGAGACATGAAGACAGAGATGACACAAAAAACTTAAATGTAAAGTCTTTAGTTTACTTTGTTCCCTGTATTTTTATTTATTTATTTACTGCCTAAAATTGTAACATGGGCTCTTTTGCTGCTGTTGATTTGATATTTTCTCAGATCTGATCCTGGAAGATGCTGCAGATCCTGCAAAGTCAGAGCAACCCATGACTCCTGGTGATGAAGAGCAGAAGACCTGTGAAGATGGAGAACTGTTTGCTGCTTACTGTAAGAAGCAGAAGAATAATGTGCAGATCAGTCCAGCACTACAGCTAAGTCACTACCTGGATACTGTATTGCTAATGCCTTTTTGTTCTGGGCAATGAACATGCAGACTCTTCCTTCACTGTTTCATTTGGCCACCAGAGTTTTGTCAATGCCTGCTTGCAGTGCTCCATTGGAGCCAGTTTCCAGCTATGGCGGCATCATTTTACGGCCTCATCAAGCACAAATGGTTGTTTGTCCTTGATGAGGTCTTTTGCAAATGCAATGCAGAATAGTCAAATGAAATATCTTAAATTCCAGATTCCTGTTAATTGTTCATTTCATGTATTTGTTTTGTTTGTCTTGTGTCACACATCCAAACACATGTTCACTCTGACCAGATGAGAAAGGAGAGAAAAAAAACAAGTGCTGTTATAGTTCTTTGTATTGTACTGTCAGCACTTTTTGTCTGAACATGGAGTTCTACTTTTGTCTTTTTCATTGAATGTTCTGGAAAATTATAGTTTAAAGTATAACTATTCTTGCAGCTAAGTTTAACTGAACTGTGCAATATAGAGGTGCAAATTTAAAATGATTTGCTTTTATACTTTGTGTGTTCAACTGCATGTTTTATCAAGATTTGACATAAATCCAGGTTTAAAAAGAACCCATGGTCTGTTATTTGCATTTAACATACAATTACAACATTGTTAGAAAAAAAAAGATGAAAGGACTTGAAATTTCAAGTTTCAGACTTAAAATTCCAAGTTTCAGACTTGGGACTTGACTTGACCATCTTTACTTGAGACTTGACACAAGACTTGAGAATAAAGACTTGAAACTGACTTGAAACTTGCAAAACACTGACTTGGTCTCACCTCTGCAATGTGCGGTCTAGTATGCTGATGTCTGATGTGCTGACTCATGTCCAGGCTGCTGTTTAATATACAAGTAGTCCTCGACTTCCGACGGTCTCAAGTTAAGTCATTTCGCCGTTACGACGCACCTCCCATTGAAAAGCATTGTTTCAAGTTACGTGGTTTATGCGCCTTTACACCAGAATATATGGTACTGAAACGAAACTTAGGGAGCAGGAGGGAGGGAGGGAGGGGGAGCTTGACGCGCGCTCAGTGGAAACTTACAGACCCAGGCAGACGGAGCAGGAGCAGAGGAGGTCAGGAGGGGCTAATATGCTAAATATGCTAACTCTGGACCGCTGGACCGCACGTGGAAATACAGGAGACCTTATTGTTTTGAGTGGAGGTTTACGAGGCACACAGGCTACAGCTGAGCAACGAGCTAACATGCTAACAGATGTTGCTGTAAATGCGGTGGACCTCGAAGCATGGAGGTGCACGAGCTAACAGACGGAGGAAGAAATTACCAGCAGCTCTCAGTAAGAAATTAACTCTTTTCCCCCTTCATTATGGCTCCCAAATGTATGTGTTTTTTGATAATTATGTAGTGTACTGCTAGGCTAAGTACTTGTTAATACAGTACTGTACATGTGCAGTTTGTACAGTATGTTCCGACTTACGTCAAATTCGGTTTATGACACTGTCGTGGGAACGGCTCTGCGTCGTAAGTCGAGGACTACCTGTTTATAAACGTCTTCAGCGTCCTGCAGAGACAGGACTGAGAGACACATCAACTGCCACACTCCCCACGGGTCCATGACGTACCCCACAGTGTGCACCTCAGCTGGACAAGCAGGTTCTCCAGGACCTTGTTGTTTTGTTGAAAAAAATGTTGTCAATCATGATGAAAGTCCAGGTCACCAGATCGGGAGATGTGTACCAGGCGCTTCAGACACAGAGAGAGTGAAGCAGGAGGAAGGACAAACAGGGGAGGGAGAGCAGAAGCAGCCACCCCGAGCGAGAGCCAGACAGAAAACTATGAACCTGTGTGATATAAAATAAACCAACTTGTTTGACTCAGTTTCTGCATTTGTGACAGCTACATCAAACCTACGTCTAAGTTAAGGCATCTGATGTGTCTTTTATAAAACATTTTTCAGCAGGTCCCATTTTGGAGGGTGACCTGCGAATCATCATCCTCCATCTCACTCCAAATATTCCATTTGCTTTAAATTCATCAATTCGGTTATTAGCAAAATATTTTATTAATCACTTTATTTTTTTGTAATTAAACAAAAACTTTCAGGAAGTAATCTTTGGCTGTGTACATCAATTGATTAACTTTTTGGGGTCAACATGGCCGCCACAGCTAACTTTAGCCTGTACAGAAATTGCTACAACCAGTTAGTTAAAATTGGGTGTAGTAGCAGCTGAGAGTCGTTCACAAAACTCATTCCATGTGCTGTCCATCCAGGATCACATCTCTTAAGATTTGTTATTTTCAAGGTTTGACCAAAATAAGTTGAACTTCATTTTATTTTATTTTTATACCCTTTATTTATAGTCTCATTGAGTCAACTCTTTTTCAAGAGGGACCTGTTTGGGAGCAGACTGTGGGGTCAGGGGACTTGCTCAAGGGCCCAAAGTGGGGCACATGAGGGTAGAGGCAGGTGCGGGTGTTTTTCCACCCACATTTTTTTTTTTTTTTGATGTTGTCAATCCAGGGAGTTGAACCTGCAACTTCCAGACCACAGGCCCATCTTCTCTGCCTCTGTGCAACCACTGCCCAAGTTGAACGTCATGATCTTGATTTAAAATTGGCAGTGGCGGGCGATAGTGTTGTAGTACTCAAGACCGGTTTTGGTCTTGAGTTCAGACTTATGAAGAGTGTTTTCAGTATTTTTAAGGTTAAGTGTGTGATGAAGCTGCTTCCAGTTCAACAGTTGTGTCATTTTATTGTTGACTCGTGCAGTTAGACCACTGAATGTCTGATTTCTTTATGGAGCTTTGAAGATTTATAAAAGCTGATATTCAAAAGCAAACAAAGTTGCAGTATGTAACTGTTATAAAAATATTTTATTATAAAATTTTATACTGAGGTCTTGTTCTCGACATGGTCTCGGGTTAGGTGGTCTTGAACGCAACACTAGCGGGCGATATGCATTCTGCTGCCTTGTTGAATTTCATTTAAAATATGAGGGAAATGGTGGAATGTGTTCTCACTGGAATAAAACCTCCTCATGTTTTTACTTTACTAAACTACATAAAGCCCCCCCCCCGCCCCATCTTTTTTTCAGTGACTTCAGTCACGCACGCGCTTCCACCGTGACGCTCGGCGCTGCGCGTGGCTCCGTCTCCTCGCGGCCACACCCTCCTTCTCTCCATCTCTCCGCGTGCAGCTGTGCGGGCAGCCTTCGCTCCGTGCGTGTCGCACGCGCAGCATCAGCAGCACAAAGGGGTTCGGAGCTGCGGGGGGGGCCACGCGTCGCTGCGGGGACGGACACCAAGGTGCGGGCATGCTCTCGTTTCCTTCCATCTTGTTTGTGTTTCATTGTTTCCCATTTGCACGACGACGCGCGTGACCTTCCTCATCTCCCACTGACCTACCCGGATCTTCAGCTCCATCCATCCCAGATGTGCGCGCGCGCGTGCGGGTGTGTTAATGAGCTGCAGTTTGATGCGACTTGAGCTGCTCAGACGCCGACATGCACCATGTCGCTCCTCTCTGTCAGTCCAGCACCATGTTCTGCAGAACATCAGAGGCCTCCTTTGTTCTCCGCGTGCCTTCTGCTCGCCACTGAACAGCGTGTGGTCCCAGTGCAGCAGCATCCATTTCCATTAAGGTCCAGCTCCTATTGATTGATGCCTTCAGGGTCCATCCGCTGATGGAGGCTTTCTGAGCATCGGCTGCTGTACTCCATGGATGCTCAGCAGGACCATCTGAGATGTCAGGGGGTTTGAGTCAGCGCCCCATCATGCACAGGCCATATGGTACAGGCCTAGTGTGCACAGACAGACGAGTTTGTACGTGCACGTGTTATTAGAAGCTTTCTTGCTTGTGTCAGTCGTCGCTGCTGAGACTCACTCAGCCTTTATTTATACAGCTTCATGCCACTGAGCCTCAGGGACTCATTTACAAGAGAGAGGCAGGGACAATGGATGAGGGTGAGTTCACACGACTGCTGTCGAGTAACTGACTTTTTAGGCAAAAGGAAGACGACAATGTCTTTGCCTGTGTGTGTTTGTCTCTGTTAGCAAAACATATCATGGAAATCTCAGGCGATAATAGATGTACATCTACAGCTGGTAAACATTTGGAGTCAACCCAGTTCAAAGCAGTATGTCAGTGAGTTGTAATGAATATGAGGTAAAGATCTGTGTGGTAGTAGCTGAGAGTCATTCACAACACATACTGTGATAGCTAACAGAAAACATGTGACTTCACATAAATGGTAAATGGACTCGACTTATATATATATATATA
>JARVGS010001792.1:22785818-22797502 GCA_031762315.1 Hypsolebias antenori | reverse complement strand
AAGCACGGAGGTGCACGAGCTAACAGACGGAGGAAGAAATGACCAGCAGCTCCCAGTAAGAAATTAACTCTTTTTCCCCTTCATTATGGCTCCCAAATGTATGTGTTTTTTTGATAATTATGTAGTGTACTGCTAGGCTAAGTACTTGGTAATACAGTACTGTACATTTATTTGGTGCAGTATGTATGTATGTTCCGACTTACGTCAAATTCGGTTTACGCTGCAGCCGTGGGAACGGATCTCCGTCAGAAGTCGAGGACTACCTGTACCATATTATTTTACATTATTAGTGTTTAGCAGATCCTTGTATACTGTTTCTTTTTATACTTTATATTTTTGCTATTTTGGTGTAACTGGGACCTAGGGTACACAATTTTGATCCACCTCAAGTACCACTTGTGATGTGAATGACAATAAAGAACATTTAACTTTGAACCTTGATATCATTTTTATCACAACTCTTCTCACCTTGGATGAATTTGAAATGATTAAGGAAGTTCAATAAATTTAAGAAAAATATAGAAAACTAAACCTTTCAAATTAAAGTAATTCACAGTCAGCTCTACTGTGTGACATATAATCCTGAGCACAAAAAGGCATTACATTCCTTGACTTTGGAGCTTTCTGAATGATAAGTCTAAAACAGTGAGATCTGAGGTGGGAATGTATGTTCATGCTGTCTGTATTTCATCCCCCTTGATACATCTGCCAACGAGTGCAGCCCCACTGTTAGCCATTATGTACCTATTAGCCTTCATTATATTCTGATAGCCCTGCGCCAGTTGGTTTCACTCAGCCTGACAGCCACAGCACTTTGTTTAACCTTTTGACTTCCCACAGCAGCCACGCCTCAGTCCCATCCAACAGAAGAAATGAGGAGAGGCACTCTGCAAAGGAATGAGAAGGTCAACAAGAAAACAAACACAGCATGGAAGTGTTTAAGGTCCTCATGAGAAACACCACAACACCTTCTAAGTGTTGTACTTTGCTTGTTGACAGATGAATCCTTGCTCTTGTGCATCACTGTCTTACAAAAAGGGTTTTAAACATTTCTGCAACAAGACAACAGAAGCCAATAGCAGGATAATATACCACTCATCTTTCTATGCATTCTTGCATGTATGCTGCCTGAGTGACACAACACAGACACTTACACATTACTTTCTCTTGCTAACATCCCCCATGAGTTTTCACAGATCTGCCTGCCAGACATATTCAAATTGCAGCTCTTCCTGGTCTCTGGTCGGCAGACGTGAGGAGTTGTCTGAGACAGAATGAGGAGTGAGAGTACAGACATGGAAAGTGGCTGGGATAACATGGAGCCACATGGAGCCCAGCTTCCCTGTCCCTGCCTTGTGCTAATCTCTCTGGAGAGACAGAGGTGGCCATGTTGGGTCAAAGCCTCTACATCAAGGGCTGTGGGCCTGGACAGCTGACCTTGGTCTGGGAGATGGAAGGTGACAAGAGAGGCGGGAGTTAGGAGTGTGTATGTTGGGTTACTGAGGGCAAGCAGAAGGGGAAATGCATGAATGTGTGTGTGTGAATTGGAGTTGAGAGATAGAGAAAAAATGGTAACCACTGCAAGTGTTTCAGTGTGTTTGTGTTTTATCTGCAAGTGCATGATAACAAACTGGACCTTCTGTGCCAAGGTTTGTTGAGCACCAAGGAGTTATGCTAAGAAATGTCCAGCGTGTGCTCTGCATAAATTAGTTTGAGTGTCCAGACAGCAATTTGACCTGTGATAAGCCTAGTATAAAGGGCTGGACCCCCAGTCAGTGACAACCAGAAAGGGCAAACAGAGGGGGTCCATTTATCATGCTCTGGTGCACAACAAAAAAATAAATGCGGTGGCAATTGTGAACAATATTATATTGAATAATTCAACAAGTATGTTCTCATTTATAAATAAATACAGTAATAAACTTTTTTCCTGGATGCTTTATAGGTATTTTCCTATACACTCACATTACCGGTAAGTCATAATTAATTTCTATGGATTTGAATATCTGAACAGTTGAGTCTTGATAAAGCACTTTGGTCACCATCACCATGGTTGTGTAAAGTGCTATAGAAATAAATAAATGAAATGAAATGAAATTATTAAGACGGAAAGCGTGCTCCCACATTTTGGACTTGATCAAAATGACAACTTATTAGGAAATTTGTCTCAAATTAAAAAAAAAATATTTTTCATATAAAATAACATGGATCTGAACTTGAGACAGAGAATACATTTTTCTCAAAGGCCAACTAACTAATCCCCTAGGGCTGCCCTTCATTGCTAATCACTTTCCCTGTTCCACATTCTTCCTCCATTTCTTCTCAAAGGATTAAAAAGCCAAATTGTTGTGCATGCTTGTGTGCATTTATGTGGCTCATGGAGTCTTTTTGCTGTGATACAGACTAAGGTCATGAACTCAGAGCTTATTCTTCCCACATTGCACAGCTTAATATTTATCAACAAGTTTTAGAAAGGGATGTTATCTTAGGAAGATTTTCACAGATGCACACATTTTCATTTTAGACATGCAAGGGGCATGCAAACAAAGTCACAAATACCTACGTACTTGCACCAACCATGCATCTCCAGACTTTAATCCATCCTGTTTAGTCAGCGGGAGACTTTGTGTGGAAGGTCTCTTCCCTTTTTATTGATGACATTGAACATAAGGAGCACTTCCATGCAAAGATCTGAGGAGATGTGTGAGGGGAATGAAAGGTCAGTAGGAGTGGTAAAGAGATTGGCAGAGGACACACTGAGTGATACATGATTATGCAACAACAGAAACTGAATTGGATAAAAGTACAACAACAAAAATAGAAGGAAAAAAAAAAGGCACAGACAAAATGACAGCAGCCAAGGTCAATTCAGTTTATTGTGTTTAAATGAATCAAGTATCAAGGAGGTCAAAGCACTTTCACCTCAGCATTGACCACACTGTTCTTGTGAATCAATTCAGATTGAGAACAGCCCATGTGAAGCATCAGTATAACTCTGGTAATCTATGATCTGGAGGGGCCATAGGTGACAAGTGCTCTGATAGTGCCAGTGAACTCATCACACATCAGATTTACTTCATCACACAGTTTCAGATACATTGAGACAAATGCAATAGAAACAGGACATGAAGTACACAGTATTAATTTTGTTATACTTACTTTTTTAAAAGCAAATATATTACTTTATCGTGTGCTTGGTTTGATCTACATGTATTATTGTGCAGAGTAAACACATTTGTCTTCATTGCTCATTAATAGGGTTACATCTGTTCACCTCTATCAACTTCATTATTCTATTAGTCTTCACAATGGCAGCAAACCACAAGATTGCTCTGTTATGTCTCTCTTATTCTGCAGAGGAGTCCAGCATGCTTTTCTGTTATGTAATACCACTACATTTGATTTGGTTGGTATGTATTTAAACAACATTCAGGCAAAGAGCAATTAATGTGATATCCAGAAACTGGTTAAATAAAACTAAAATTGTGAATATTATAGCAACAGTTCATGCTCAGTCATCCAGGTACAAATCCAACAATGTTCAGTCAGATCATCTGGACGTGATTTTTTTTATTTTTTCTGAGACGTTCTTCCTTCATCCGAAGGACTTCTTCAGTCTGAGAAGCCACAAACAAATTGGAGTCTCACAAATACCACACAGTATGATGGTGATGAGATGGTTTCTGGGGCCTGCCCTCAACCCCCCTTCCTGTCCTTCAGTTGGATTTGTACCTGGATTATTGAGCATGAACTGTTGGTGTTTTGAAACTTTTTGGCAAGCCTGCCGCCGAGGACTTAACAGGGGAAAGGGTGGGCCCCAGAAACCATCTTATCACCAGCAAACTGTTTTTTTCCACTATGGAAGTGTGGTATTGGTGGGACTCTTGTTTATTTGTGGCTCCTCGCACTGAATAAGTCCTTTGGATGACGGACGAATTGTCTCAGCAAAATAAATAAATAAATAAATAAATAAAAAAGAAAGAAAGAAACCATCCCGATGACCTGACTGAACATTGTTGAATATTATATTATTTTTCAGAAAAGTTTGTTTAACTGAAAAGGAGTTTGTTGCAAGAAATGTGTTTAAAGCCCACTTTATGTTTCCCAGTGACAGCATCGTATGAGTCCCTGTATAATGCTAAGCACTTCAGACTGATCAGTGCCCCAGGAGGTTGATAAGCAGATTATGCCTGATTAAATTCATATCAGTGGAATTTGAGCATGCAGAGGACCTGCAAGGACAGACACACTCGACAGTGCACCCATCGTTCCCTTCTCCTCGCCCCCTCACCCCCTAAATTCAATCCTCTGCTTGTCAGTGAATCACACTGGCATCTGTCCAGATGCCATCATCAAGTTCATCACTTATTTCACCAGTATACAACATGACAAATAACTAACACATATACATGACATGTGTGATTATGTGCTTTGACCTCGGGGACTATTATACCTCAACTGTTGTTGAGTTTAAATTAAACAAAGCAAAAAAAAAAAAAATAGACACTGGATGTGTTCTGTTTCCTCAGAAGTGTGTCATGCCTAAGGTATTCATTACACCCACTTGCTCAATTTAATTTTTTTTAGGGGCGGAATTCAGATTTGTGCTTTCCCCCCTCATTTAATGTAAAATGCCAACTGAATGGGAACAGCAGAATTTTTTTTTTTTTAATTTCCTTTTAGGATTCAAGACAGTAAATTACAGATCTCTTAAACTGGCTAGTTGCCTGCCAAGGAAAGTTAATTCAGACTTCATTTAATGTGTGCAGAGCCAGAAAATCTGACTGAATCAACAGCCTGACCTGAAAGAATAAAAAAAACTTGGGAAAAAAAATAGAAGACAAAATTCAAGTGTATGTCAGCATCTTTAGCTTTTCATCTGGAAGGCTGTGTCCTGCCATAAAAGAGGGCATGTCCACATGTCTTGTCTTTCACTGGGGGTGGAGACAACTCATTGTGCCAAGCCATGAGAGCTCTTGGAAGATGCTGTTCCCATATCTAAACCACATGCTCCCTTGTGCTGTGAAAGTACTCCATACAACAGAGCAGTAAAACCCTGGGGGTGAATTTTTAAGTACGGCCGGACCATCTGTGGAGGTGGACTCAGAGGTGTAGACTGACAGAGTTTAGCCACTGGGGTTGTCACTGACAGCCATATTAGCACAGTTCCGCTTCTCTCTGCATAGCACTGGCTCTGTGTAGGCTGGAAATAGGTTAAGTCTAGAGCCGGACCAAGGCAGAGTGAGAAAATCTGACAGAAACTGCTATCATATCCGGGAACTTTAAATAACTCTCTTCTGTGTTTGTGTAACCTCCACAGGCGCCCTCTGACATGCTAGTCATATACATTATACGTAGTGAAACATGGATTGTGAATGCAGCTGAGCAGGCATCCCCCCCCCCCCCCACACACACACACACACATACACACAAGGCACACACATTGCACTGTCTCCAGTCCATTTCTCATCTAGCTTTTCAGCCTTGCAGCATGTTATCCTGACCCCAGGAGAGAATGGGTCAGGTCTGGGGCCATGGAAGGTGTTTCTGATGAACTGGGTGCTTGGTTTGTGCAGACCATGTGAGTGATGTTCATACTCTGGCCTCGGGAGGAACAGGGATGGAGAAATTAGGAGAAGGTGATATCCCACAGAACAAGCTTTGTGTTGTTTCTCACCCACTGCTTCGAGGTAATATGTCTGTCCTGTTTGAACCCCAGTGACTCACAATTCCTAACATCTGTCAGTGTTTGTCCTTCCTGTTCGGAGTCAGCCTAAAGCGTTTAGGAAAACTGACCCTAAAACAGCTGAAAAAGTTACATTTGTTCATGTTTATCGTGCAACAAAATCAGTGATGCATATTTTGTCTTCATATGGGGTTTTAATTGAGCTTTTCTATTCACTTTTGATTTTATACACAGCAATCTTGAACCACTGACGGAAAAAAAAAAAAAAAAAACAATTGTAGTGGTCTAACTAAAACAATGGCTAGTGTAGTGAATTCAATTTGATAAAATGACTCAACTCAGAGCAGTATTTAATACAGGGACTGATATGCAGCATGAAATGCTAGACATCATTCAGTAACACCTGTGACACAGTTCTTATCCCTCCTGCAATCTGTAAGATGTATTTCAGGGCTAAGTCTGCCAAAGCAACACTTACTCTTGGTCTTGCTCCTTTCACAGGTTGCCACAGGGGTGCTGCTGTTTATGCCTTAGCTTGAGCCCAGTAAAAGTGATGGCTGTGTGAGGAGTGTTTGACATCTCTTTAGAGGCGTCCATGGAGCTCATTAGAAGGATAGATAGCCAGCCTAGTAGCTAAGACAGGGGAGACAGATGCATGGCAAGAAAGATAGAAGGATAACACTGATAAAAAGGGTAAGAGGGAAGGGCAGATGAGAAAACACATTAGTATACAGTAGTAGCATGGGAGTTAGCTTATGGTAAATGTTAACTATTTGCTTGTTAAAGAGATGTGAAGTAAAATAGCAGAGTTTGCCAAAGGGTGACCTGTGGAACATTTGCACTAAGTAATAATCAGTGATCAGATACTTTAACCCCTGTAGCTTTCGCACACGTGTGAGCTTTACCATCTCTGGCACACAATCCCACCCTTAACCGGTACATGTCAGCCCTGCCAGTGACCTGCAATTGACTGTTTGAACCCCAAGCTAGCGGTCAGATGGGGTCCCACACTCCAGGGTCAGAAAATGGTCACTGGTCAACTCCCCACCTTCTAGAAAGTTTGTATCGAAGCCAATCCATTTTGCCTTTGTGATTTATTAAATTGGACAGTTTTAAACAAATTCACAAAAAATGTGGGGAAGACACAGCATGACTTCCTGGTTTCCTGTAATTTTTTTTTCTGCCACACACTGAGATGACAAAAAGAGTATGCCACAGGAACTATATTTTGATTGTCCAGTGGGGTCCCAGTCTTCATGTCTCCCCTGTGGATTCAGACATGAGGTTATTTAATTGACCACAAACCCACACACACACAAACACAGATCCTCACTCACCCCCACAATTCTTGTGGTCTTTGCGAGAGAAAAATAGCAAGCTAATTCATTGTAAAGGCTGCAGTGTCCATGGGCAATAAATTATTTTAGTGATGGGAGATTCTTAAAAAAGCAGGTTCTTAAATCAAAAACATACTCAAGATGTTGTGGGTGGTAAATTTACCCTCCTGCACAAAGTTCCATTTTGGTTTCCATGAAATGGTCAGGTTAACCAAAAAAAAAAGTAACCTTTGCAATAGTTTTGTTTTAAAGGTTTATAATCTACTTTCAAATATACAGTTGCATAAGATAACTATACTTCCTTTTACTACTTCAATTCATTTCAGTTTATTTAATTAGCACCAAGTCACAACAGAAGTCATCTCAGGGCACTGAACTTCAAGCCAAATGTTTGATAAATAAATAAATAAATAAATAAATAAATAAATAAATAAAAGTCAATGAACACAAACTTAGATATTTAGGGTTAAAAAAATTAAAAATAAAATTGTCTAAAAAGTAAATGAAACAATAAAATGTATTGCTTCAGCCAGTAAACCCACTTGGAGATCTAGTCAAAAGTTTCAGCTTGGTTTCTTGAATGACCTTAAGTTTATAAAGGCTCAAGCATACCGATACAGATCTACCGGTACATACAATCTAAAATCACAGTGGTATTGATGCAACATTTATTTAATTAGATATGAAAAAAATCTAACAAAAATACAATACATATCAGTGTTTTATACACAAAGACAGAAGGTGTCACAGAAATGGTCACACAAAGAAGGTTTTCAGTAGAGTAATCTAATCTATACAGGCCACAGACACTTCAGATAGCATCTTTATGCATGCTGTGAACAGCTCACACGTAATACTTTGGAAATAATAAACTCCAGTATCTTTTAGCCTCTCTTTTGGCTACACACAGGAGCAGGTGTCAATCAAAGAAAACACTAATGTGCTCCATATGAGACTCGCCAAGCAAGGAATTCTGGAAATCCCATATTTTGTCATTTGTATATACGTAACCTCCAGTTAGGTAGACAAATTTTCTTATTGACACAAGTAATGAGAAGTTTGGAGGCAGGGAAATAATTTTCTGAGTTTCTTTAAAAAAAAAACAAAACATGTAAATACTGCTTCTTTAAAGGAATGGTTATGGAACACGTGTCGGGAAAGAACAATGTAAAAGATCTACGGAGGCCGCTTAAGACTTCTTGTTTTGAAATAATTACATGGATTAAAGCAGAAAAAGATCTTTTGACTGAATTTCTCCTACACCTAGAGTTTATTAGGTGTTTATTAAAGCATTGTTTTTAAGCATAAAATATAATTTTCCTTATAAATAAACATATAATTCAAGACTTAGTTTTGTTTCAGTTTACTGTGAATTAGGGATGCATGATATTATCGGCATGATATCAACTGATATTAGTGTTAAAATTCAATATTGGGCATCGGCCATTCCATTAAAATAACTCACCGATATAAAAGGCGCTGTTTTTACCTGCTGCGGCAGCACAACGTGATGATGTTGCAGCCAAAATAAAAGTAAGATATTATAAAGTGGTGTTTAAAAAATGTAATGGAAAATAAAGGGTTTTAAATTCATAGAGGTAAGTAAGCATCATGGACTCAAAGCACTCCAATACCTCAGACTAAGGGCTCGAAAAGCATTAAATGATTTAATGACTTATTGTATTTTTTCCATGATAATATTAAAGATTAGAATCTAACATTACATTTTATTACAACCTTTGATCATTTGTAAATTTATATGCTATAGTGTAGGCTATAACCCAGTTAATGAGCTGTTCTAGATATATTTATAGTTTATGATTTTTTTCATTCAACATTTATTTATACAGGTTAGTCCCATTGAGCCACAGGGATTCATTTACAAGAGAGACCTGATGTTAACAAAGAGTGATGACAACAATAGACAACAAAGACAACAGTAGATAATCGTAAAAGAAAGCATACAAATTGAGAAGAACAAATTAAAGAAAAGGTATTAAAAAATGAAACAAAAACAGCTAGGTTGTAAGGTGATGTAGAATACTAAAAACAGGAACACGCCTGCATTGGTTTTTGCCAGCAACTTAGCAGATGTTTGAAGCCACTTAGAGAAGTCAAGGTCGAGAGCTTCAGATCTTTTTGCAAGATATTCCAGGAAACAGGAGCAGAGTAGGAGAAGGTACTTTTGCCCAGCTCGGTCCGCACTGAGGGAACACTGCATGTGATAATGTCCTGGAAGCATACACTGTAGCTGCACTCATGCAGTGACATGTAGGAGGAAATGTATAAAGGCAGCAGACCAAGAAGTGATTTAAAGATGAAAATGTACCAGTGAGAGTCTATGTGAAGTTGATGTCCAGTTAACCAGTGAATACAGGGTGCGATGGTGGGCACGGTAGTTACAGCCAGTTATGAATCTTAGTGCACCATGATAGACAGTGTCCAACATCTGCAGGAGTCTTCATGCAAATAATGTCACTGTAGTAAATGAAGGGAAGGAAAGTCGCAGTCACAAGGCATTTAGTGTTCAGAGTTAGACAGGATCTATTTCTGAAAATGAAACCTAGTTTTACTTTCTGTTTCTTTACCAACTTTTCAACATGGGGCTTATAGGAGAGGTGCGAATTGACCAAAATAAATATTTGTAAGAATTGACAAACTCAAGAGGAATACAATTCAAAGATAAGATCAAAGGAAGGACTGCTGGGACCGACTTCCTGTTTGAAAACAACATCCCTTTGGTTTTGTCAGCGTTTATCACAAGTTTGAGATAGAACAAATCTGACTGGATCATATCAAAAGCAGACTGCAAAATCTGGAAAACCTTAGTAACTGTTTTAGCCAGACAATAAACTGTGTCGGCAGCATAGACGTAAGGACACATCAGGAATGATCTGACATACATTACTTATGTAGATTGTAAATAGGGTGGGTCCTAAGACTGAACTTTGTAGTACACTGTTAACAGTTAGATAACTGGAAGAAGTACCAATATGTTAAACACATTACCTCCTATCTGAGAGATAATTGGAGAACCAAACAATGGTGTGATCTGAGAATCCATTTTTAGAGAGCTTATGATGTAAGATGTCATGATCCACAGTGTCAAAAACTTAAGACAGGTCTAAAAAAAAGGGCAGCACAATAATCATTAGCATCCAATTCTTCAATGATGCTATTACAAACCTTCAGTGAAGAAGTCATTGTGCTGTGTTGTTTCCTGGAACCAGAATGATGGGGGAGGTAAGATGTTAAATGAATCCAAATCTTTCTTGATTTCAGAGTTTATCAGTTTTTCTAGGATCTTAGGAAATGCAAAGTTTAGAATTTGGTTGATAATTGTTCAATATAATGGGGTCACCTTCCATCAGTATAGATAGTACAAAAGCTGCTTTCTAAGTGTTTGGAACAGTACTTTGGCTTATGGAAAGGTTAAAGTTGTGAGACACCGGATCTGCAATGACATGTGTGGCCAGCCTTAAGAAATAAGGTGAAGTTTATCAGGGCCTTAAGATTTTTTAGAATCTAGACCTTTTAACAATTTATTAACCTCACTAACTGGAAACATTGAAAATGAAAAGGTGTGGTTTACTGAAGATTGACCTGTAGGAGAGAGAGGATTTGTAGATGTTTGGCTTAAAGGAGAAGAGATTGATCTACCATTAGTAACGGTGGCAAACAAAGAACTAGAAGCAACAAAATGCCTGTTGAAACAGTTCAGGATCTCGTGCTTATTTGACAAAGGAACAGAGTTAAGAAGAAGTTGTGATGACAGAGCAGATGAATGAGAGCTGCCAGAGAGTGATTTGATGATTTTTCAGAATCTTTTAGGATAATTTAGGTCTTTGGAAGTCTGAGACAAGAAGTAGTTAGGTTTTGTGGCTTTTATAGAAGCTGGACATTTACTCCACATCTGTCGAAAATGCAACCAGTCACTGTCTGAACCAGAGTGTCTAAATTGAGCTCTCCTATAGGTGGTCAGCTAGCTCAGGAGTAAACCATGGGCTATCTCGTCTTTTTATTCTGAACTGGCAAAAAGGGACATGTTTATTTACAGAGTGACTTAAACTATTCTTAAAATAGTTCCAAGCGATGTTCACATAATCAGTTAGGAGAATATGTTGCCAGTCAAAATGGGACAGATCCGAAAGAAAGGCCTCTTCACTAAAATGTTTCAAGGCACTGAGTCTAGGAGAAAAACGGCGACCTTTCTCCCCCCAGTGACACTTTCCAGCTACTCCTGGGGGACTCCAAGGGCTTCCCAGACCAGAGATGACAATCAATCCCTCCAGCAAGTTCTAGGTCTAGGACATGCCTGGAAAACCATTAAAGGGAGACATCCAGGAAGCATCCAAATCAGATGAACCACCTCAACTGACATTTTGATGTACAGGAGCAGCAGATCTACTCAGAGGTAGTGATGGGGCCGATCCGATCCGGTATCGGCCTCCGATACCAGCATAATTTACGTATCGGATTTTCCTATCCAACCTGCCGATTTTTTCCAATCCATGATGCCCGTTGGCTTCAAGCTATGGAATGGATTTCCCGAATGGAGGCGTGTCTCATGAACCCAGAGTAATGAGACCCGCCTCACATTCAGGAAATCCAGTTCATAGTTTGCAGCCAGCTACAGCGTGAGGACTGAGTGAGTAGCATCT
>JARVGS010001792.1:22622166-22636326 GCA_031762315.1 Hypsolebias antenori | reverse complement strand
ATATACACACAAACACACGCACACACACACTTATATATGTACAGTTATGGAATTAGATTGTCTTCAGATATTTAGCTGTCTGTGGGAAAAAAGTTTCTTGAAAAACTTGTTTTGATTATTTTAATAGTCAGGTTGAAAAAAGGTAAACTGTAAAATATTAATAAAATGATATCATGTTATAATTTTTTTTCCTTTTCCAATCATAAAAAAGTTTGCTTTAAAAAAGCTTATTTTTTGATTGTGCAATGTAAGGGAAATTTGCACTTTAAACAAGCCAAGTCAAATTCAGCACACACAATAATGCAAATAAAGTAATCAGTTCGTAATAATTATGCCAGCTCTTATTGTTTCACTAATGACACGGATGCATTTTTACCACAGTCTCTCTCTTTTCTGATAACTACATGTTCATGCTGCTTTCAAATAGTGCTTCTGGAGCCTCTTGTACTCAGAGAAATAAAAAGAAGGCGGTGTACCCCCAAGGTAAATTTCCTATTTCTTTCAAAAAAAAAAAAAAAGGTGAAAAAATGCAGAGGTGGGAAGCTTTGTGAGGCTAGTCAAACATTTTAACATGTCTCTGTTTCATCTAAATCACTGACAACAAAAATAGCCTCTAGCATGAGTCTCAAAGTTAACTGTGACATCTGGCATGAGCTCTGAACACCATGACAACAGACACGATGACTAGAGACACCACAGCAACGCAAGACTGGAGTGTAAGAAACTGTAAAGGTAGGAACACACAGCTTGTTAATGGGGTTTGAATGCAGGGCTAAATGATCAGTAATTACTGTTATTTAACCAACACCATTAAACAAGTGAATTACAAAGTAGTGCATAGTGAAGATAAGCTTTTTTGCACAATGTTTGTGATGCTATTTTTTCCCCTTGCATTTCCTAAACCTTGAAGCACATAGCAGTAATGAAAAATTTACAGTAAAATGCCCAAATTGTAATAAGGCACACGCCCAATTGATTTACAGTGACTATTTGTATGCATAATGCATCCGAGCAAAAAGGAGGAGATAGTACATGAGTCCTCCTGGATGCCCTGCGGCTATTGTCATGGTGGGCCTCACAGTTGGGGACTGTAGTGCAAATGTAGTCAGCGGAATATCCTAATGCTCCAGTTTAGGATGGATCTGTAATCATATTGACAGGCCTAAAAAGACGTGGCAATGCAAACTAGCGTTAGGACAGACTGAGAGACAAGCAGGGACAAAGAAAACCTTGTTTCTGGTTCAGTGAGGAACAAAATGGCAGGTAATACTCTGGACACTGTCGCACGGTGTCCCCAATCAGGCGGAAAGGATCATTTTAATAGATATTCATTTAGATTCATTATTATTTCACATTTCTTCCCAGTGTCGGTCAAGACCTTTCTCTATTCAGACTTATCTCTGGAACATTTTTTTTTTTTTTTTAGGAGAAATTATGGGATTTTGACAGTACAAGGGGAACAGTGAAGACAATTTTGCTTGATGTCACTGACAGATTAGCATGTAATTACTGTCACATGTGGATAATGACAGTAGTTAGAGAAGTCTTGGGAAAATTGGTTATATTGAGAACTTCAACATTACCATGAGTTTAAAATTTTTAATACATGGATTTTGTTTTGATTTTTTTCTTTTTATCTCTCACAGCCATTAAAGGTCTAAGATGGATTGTCCAGCATCACCCTCTTGTGGAGTGGAAATAAAATGCAAGGCGTTTTGATCTCTGCAGACTGCTGCAGTAGTCTTCGCCCAGCTGCATTTTCCCTCCAGCCTCTTTCCGTCAAAGAGGCACAGCCACTTCCCTTTCCCCCCTCACACACTGTCTGAATTTCCATTTCTGGCTTCGCACAAACACAAGCTCTTGGTCAAATATTTAGATGGTCGATTTCGGCTCTCTTTAAGGAACTGCCTTGCAACCTTGCACAGCAAGGCAATCAATGGGATGAGTTCAAATGCCAAGTGAAAATGTTCAAACATAAACAGGTTCGTGGGGAGGCTACATATGGGGAGGGATATTGGCAGAGGTTGGAAATGCTGGTGGAAGGGGGTGGGTGGTAGCAAAAGTGGGGAGTGGGGATGCTAATGTATGCACAGCCATAGAGCTGCTATGCATATGCATAGCGAGAGAGAGCGAAAGAGAGAGAGAGAGCGAAAGAGAGAGAGAGAGAGAGAGAGAGAGATTACACACAGGTGAGCAGAGATACAGAAAGGGCTTAAAAGATGGGGAACACTCGGGACACAATGAGGGAAGGCGGGGCGTTTATGTTTACCAGGAAAGAAAAGGAGAGGCAAGAAAATGAGAGGAGAGGATTTGGTACATCATGGCAAAAATGGGCTTTGCCTTGTGCTAAAGAGAGTGACCTCTAGTCTGGGCCTTGGGGTGGGCGAGTGGGTGTGGAGGGGCAGAGTAGTTAGAGCAGCCGACTCGTACTGTTCCCTTCAGGGAGCAACACTGCACCAAAAAGCATGGACAAACCAGGGCATTAATATCCTCACACTAACCCCTTGACAATACCCCATTATGTATGTACGCCTCTGTGCATTACACACCTTGAACTAGAAACAATTGTGCCTTTTTCTCTTTTTTCCCTTCAGCACTTGAACCAAAGCCAAGAAATGCAATGAGCACATTTTATTCTTTATTTCTGGGGGGGGGGGGGGGGGGGGTACACAACCCCCCCCCCCCCCCCCCCCCCCCCCCCCCCCCCACAGAAGCAGAAACGTGCACACACACAAACACACATGACTGAAAACCTTTGCTGTGTTTTTTTTTTACATATTCAGTTACCTTGTGACACCTACCTTTGCTGCAAATGACTGTTTGCCTTTTATTCTGCTTGGTGTTTTCTCTCTATCTTTCCCTTCCAGCCATGCATATCATCTCTAATTACCATTCGTACAGATTCCAGCCTGCCATGCTGAAATCCAACCTACAGTATGGAATAAAAAAAAAAAAACAGTTTGTACGGTGTAAAGGGGCACATGACAACCAAATCACACGGGAGAGGGCAATAGAAAAATAAAAAATATATATGAGCACAAGCTCTGGCTGTAGGGTAACAGCATCAGCACAGTATTATGATGTTTCTAAATGGGGAGTGTGTCTCCTGACACAGGTCCCTGTCTAGATATCGATTGCTCCCGTGGACGCAACACTAACAGCAATGGAGAGCCATTGAACTTTAAAGCAAATAGTCCTTCTCCCCCGCTCAGCATCCTCTCACAGACGATCAATACAGGTCGGCCCAGCACAGCCAACACCTCTATCTGGAATAATGGCCTTCCCTTCAACGTTACTAGCCAGGAATAAATGCAGGCAGGTTAGGAAATGTGTGGGTTTCAAGAACGGAGAAAAGTAGATGGGTTAAGATTACAAGCATAGCTAATTTAACTTAGTTCCATATGATTTTGAAAAAAATAAATAATTGAAAGCAATACTATAAAACAAAACACGCTAAAGTATGAAGCGACGGGCTCATTTTTAAGTGCAAATTATTTATAATACAATGCATTCATATATTTCAATACAACAAGCATTGAACATTAAAAAAAAAAAAATCAGTTTAGATAACAGTAAAACCACTGGTGCTTGCCCATTGTCCTTTAACAGTCTCCCATTTGTTTGCATGCTTAATAACCGGAGGTGGACTGGACATCTATTTGATCACCATTAGCCCCATATTAGCTACTGTGACCCTAATGTTCCTCACTCCATTACTCTGCTGCTGGGGATGGAGATGGAGATGATGATCCTGAGAAAGGAGGAAGGCTCGGGGGTTCAGCATGGCTGGGCAGAGATCAAGTGTGAACAACGAGAAACGCCCATCAGCCATTCTGGATCACCCTGGAACCTCTCGGGACTCGGATGGGATACACCCTGCATTCACGTCTGCCTTGTCCAGAACCCCTCTGACAAACATAATGATAAATGCTCAACATGTACGACACGTGTTACGATAAACGGTTGATCTTCAGAGTAGATATTTCATTGTCCTATATGCTCAGTCGTGCAGGTGTTTACATGAAGTAAAACAAGAGCCATGTTGCTGTTCTTTGTTAAATGCATTTTCTTCGGAGCAAGACATAACCTGACAAAATCCATTCTGCTCCTAGTCAGCGATGGCTTACAGTAGAAGCTAAACCATGAACGAGATCAGAAGATTTTAGCAGGAAGAACTGCATTATTTTTGCGTGGGATGTGTAAATGGAAAAGAGACAGCAACAGAGAAAAGACAAATGGGAATACAAGTTATTTCAAAGAAATGAAGCATGGCGTAAAATGATTAAAGATGTCAGGATTCAGACGGTTCCTGGCATCAGGAGCTATGAGTGAGCAATCGTGGCCAAAGCAGAGGCCATCTGAACATGGAACTCAACTAGAACCTTGAATAGTGGCAGCGAAACTCTAAATCTCTTCGCTTGCAGATTTCTGCAGCAGCAAGCTACTGTGTAAAGTGCTGACTGCTGACTGAGGAAATTTTGTTTCTGTCGATCAGAGAAAGAACCATCATGACAAAAATCCCTCCCCACACTCCCCCCATTAAAGCCGCAGGCTGGCTGTGATTACAGCAAACATGTTTGTTAGGCAGCTTGTCTTTTTTTTTTTTTTTTTTTCAGTCAGGCAAGATGAAACAATTTCTTAACTTTGCTAGTATTTTGAAAATTAATATGTAAAAATACATTAAACATAGTTTATAGAATACGATTCATGAATGAACATAAATTTAGCTCAGTGAAATACTTTGTAACTCATATGGGCTTCAGATTTGACATTTCAAAGTAAAGCCACCAAGTTCCATCTTTTCTAGTTATGGATTGTATCAAAGTCTACAAATACCCATAATTCGGTGAACTTCATCAGCTCAATAAAAATCATAGTGAGCCTTAAGAACAGACAAGATCATGGCTGAGAGACTAAATGAACACCAGGATGTTCAGCGTGACTGGGCTCAAGTGTGAACAGAGGAAACACCTTGGTGTCCTTTCTACAAGTCCCAAACTCTCTGAGGCCTCATCATGAGTACCCAGCTGATTTCAGACCCCTGTTCAAAAATATCACAGAATAATCAGAGCTTAACCACCTTGCTGATTACCATTTTCTTCTCATTCATTTATGGTTTTTTTCATGATTTGTAAATAAGACTACCTTATGCTTGGAATGCAAGAGATTTATTCTACCAATGATTCTTCCATTTTTCCTAGTAACTTCCAATGATATTAGATCCAATTGCACTAATTGCTGCGAGGAGTGGCCATGGGGCATCTGTAACAGGCCATCTTTGACAGCAGCACATTATGAGCATGTGTAAACATTGGAAACAAGTGGCAATGACCTACAGCTGAACCTATGAACTATACACACATTTCACCTTTCATCCTATGACCCTATTATTTCTCCTCCTGTTGAAACCCCACCAAACAGAACAAGTTTGATTTCCCTGGCCCTCCAATCTTCTCAAAATGTTATTTTAAGCAATGTGGAAACAATTGAACCTCCATTTGATTTTGGCGCTCAAAATGACTACCACATTGCCGTCCTCTGACAGTGAGAATGTGTGTGTGTGTGCCCTAGTACTTTCCCCCAGGGATTCCTCTGAGGGATTCCAGGGTTTGTGTGATCCAGTTCCTCTCATCATGGCAAATTGACCATGTGTGCTTTGACGGCCAGCTGAGTAATCTCCCAACGTGTCAGGTTTAACACACCTCTCTGCAATCACAGAAAGAAAAATTACTTTGGGAAAGAAAAGTCATAAATAACTTGGCAGAGGGGACCCTCACTCTCTACTTGGCCTCTTAACCTGGTTGAGAAAACAGTCAATAATGGAGGATTCACACGAGTTTCACTGGAATTAGATTGCTTCGATCATTAGGAGGGCCAATACATGGCCCAAGGAGAATAATACTAATCTGGAAAGTATGATATAGTTGCTAGGAAAAAAAAAAGATAATAGGGGCTATAGGGAGAGCTTAAGCTGTGAAAAATATTTTTACTGATTAATAAGCTGACAAGAAATAGTATTGAAAAATGAAAGAGGAAACAAAAACATTACATAAGGATGAAGTAAAATGACAAAGGAGAAAATCATTAATTTTCAATCTGACGTAAACTGAAAGAGCTTTTAAACCAGGATGGTGAATATTGTGAAGCTTAGGAGAATTAGATTTGGCTATTGTATTTTGCCACACCTTTCATCACACTGAGACACCACTCAGCTCCAAAATCTGCCGCCAAGCTTCATCAGACATGGACTTTTAAATAAACAAACAAAATAAATAAATAAATAAATTGCCCTAATCACAATATAAAACTGCAGTAGAGTTTGAAAATGTGTATATGTGCAAATTTAACCGGCCACACACCTGTGTGAGAACAATTTTCTATGTGTGTAACAGAAGCAAAGATGGGAGGAACAGAGCCGAGAAGGGAGAAGGCTGAGTGAACAGGAGGGAGGGTTGTTGAAGAGTTTTGGGGGGAAATGTGGTCATCAGTTGCTGGCAGCAGTTCCAGGGAGAAGATTATTGGACGGCAACCCAGCGGCAGATGTCTGATGAATGTCTATTAACCTGCTTCCTACATCTCGTAGGCCATGTTGCTGATGAATTCAGACCAGGAGGCCTTGTCCCGCCCAATAGGAGGGGTCAGTAATCCCTCTCCAGGAAATAGCTGCCAGAGACCTCAGGCTCTGATTGGTTGTATCTGTGCTGCTCTTGCACATCTAACAGAGCAGGGACACTATGGAGGAGATGTGAATTAACCCCTGCTGCTTCCTGTTCATTGCTCCTCTATCAACATAGCGCTTTGCTACTACATCCCTCTTTTTGATTCCATTTTCTCCAGTCATGCATCAATGTGTTAGAATCTATCCACCTGCTGACCCTAACATTTCTACATGTACATACAATTTTCATTTTTAGCACACCGCTTCACCCCATACAAGCAACCATTTCTTCTCATGACCACACTAAGAAAGTGGAAGGGTCATCGTTTTACTGCTGGCAGATTACAACGACACTGCAACAAACCCTGTTTTGACCTTGGCACAACTGAGCCCTGTTTCTCTGAATATGGGTATTTTTATTTGAATTTGGCACTCTCCCTTCCACTAGTTACCAATGATTCAGATCCAACAAACTGCCTCCCAGACACAGTGGAGCACTGCCCACCTGCTCCCTACCACACAATCCTACATGCTTGTGAAAATAAACAGCTGAGGAATTTATACATCTCTTTTAAAAGGCATGTCATTATCATCATTTAAGACACATTTAAACAGGCAATATATTTTAATAGGTAAATATTGAAATATCACCATGTAGGTCTTGCTGTACTTGTTTGGGTCCGCTGAGTCTTATGGCGATCATTTCCTATGTACCTACGTTTGGTACTACATGTCATCACATCCCCTTAAAGTTTGCCAACCTCCCATGTTTTTTCTTGTTCTCTTTTCTGAGAACATAAGACACCATTTCTGAAGGTAAACCATTTAAAATAAATAATAATTTCCACTCAGACCTTTCAGCGTGCCAGTTAATTCCCTTCCCTCCATTAAACCTGTTTTCAGTAGCGGCCCACTAAGCAAAGCCCAGGGCATCATGGCTGGAGGCAGTGTGGAGTGCAGAAGGAGGGAATATGGAGTGGGAGAGCTCAGGGTCTGTGTGCCACATCTGTTCCTATATTAAAGGCATATGGACTAGGCCAGGCCAACCCACTCAGGAGCATGAACAGGCCCCCATCCTGAGCCCAATCAGTCTTGATGGGGCTGTTGTAATGGACCTTCTTTGGCCTCCCCTGTTCTCTTCAGCCCAGTGCAACCACACTGCAAAGCTGGAGGGCAGGCTTGATGACAGACCTAGTTTCTGTCAGCACCTTCATTTCAAAAACTGGTGCAGGGGACACATGCAGTAGGAGAGACTAGATTGAAATACGGATGGACGGATCAGGAAACAATACAAGAACCAAGGGCTGCAAAAAGTATAAATAAATGTACAAAATTAGAAAATTAGTTTTGAAGAATAATGAAAACGGAGAAATAAACGGTAGATTCAGTGACTCTGTTCCATTTTATTCATAAAACAAACAGATTAAAAATAACATTAAATGCTTTTGATTTGTATTATTTAATGCGTTGGTTATTTGATGATGTACAAAGTATTATAACACTCCTTCTCTTTATATCAATTGTGTTTTGTTTCTTTAAGAGTAATAATACAATTTCAATAAGTTGCCTATCAAAATGCAAAAGTCGTTAAAGCAATGGACGCCACTGGATTTGTGCAACTTGTGTTCATCTTTCAAAATAAATAAGTATGACTGCGAGGACACAAAGCACAGGTTGTATGTCTAAACGTGCATGCGGTTGTAGTGTAATCCAGAAGAGGCCTCTTCTACCCATGTCAGAAAATTAGGAGCCTGTGGAACAACATGTCCCTTCCACATTTATCAGTGACACCACTGCGCCTGGACCGGCACAATTGTGTTTTCATCTGCTCCCACAAACGACCATTCATCTTGGTTGTGGTGTAATGGAGAAGAAGCGAAGGGAAGGAAACAGGATCAAGGGATCTTACGCTTTGCTGGGCAGGTATGGTGGTGAGGAAAGGGTGGCCTGGCTTGATGCCTGACTTGGATGACTGGGAGTCATTTCAGGGTGACGGGGCTTGTGTGCAGCTTGGGTTCTCAAAGGATAAGGTGTAGCCACTCTGTGGTGACCCAGGAGCTTGTCACAGGGGATGTAATGAGGTCAGATTACAGGCTTGTCCACAAACTGGCTGCAAAAGGTTGGCCCATAATCCCACAGTCATTAAAGGAATGCTTTGTTAAAAGTGGATAGACGAGAGAAGAAAAAAGATGGAAAGAATGAAGAAGAGGGGGGGGAATATAAGAGGTGTGTGGGGGAACTCAATAACACTTGATTCGATATGAAAAGCCTCTTGTTGCCACCCAGGAGAAGCCAAGCTGGAAAGGATGTGAGGGAAGCCAGCTGAGAGAGTCCAACAACCAGGAACAAGACATGCCTTGTTCCGGGTTTAAGGAGCAAACAGATTAAGATGAAGTGATGCAAGCTTAGCGACTTTGGAGAATCGCAAAGGGGGAAAGAGAAAAACGCCCACAGATCAATAAAGCTTAGGAAGCAAGCAACCAAAGACAGAATCTCCACTCGCATTCACAAGATAAAACTCAATGTAAGAAACAGTCTCAGATCTGACATACATCCCTATTTTATTTGGTTTGAACAAAAAAAAATCTTTAAGTGGGAAATGGAGAAACGCTGAAAAAAGTGATTGAAACGTGGTTTTAACATTTAGATTTTACAGTCTGTTCAAGTTAAGAACATTTTTTTTCAAAGTAATTGAAATGTGTCATAGAATTTCAAAACAAAATCAACAACAACAAAAAAATGTCACAATTACAACAGCTGTTCACTTTTTTTTTTTTTTTTCAGAATTGGCACATCTATGGATCGGAAATCCTAGTGCTTGCACACATTGTGTGCACAAGAACACGAGAGCTTTAAAATAAACCGTGTGCAAATCACACCAAAGGTCCTAATGCTAGCATGCTAACATACATTCAGTATCCCACAGTGCTGTGTGACAGATCAGTGCCTATAAGCCAGCCTGGCGGGACCTGCGCCCTGATGTTTGCAGAGATCAGAGAGAATCATCTGGGTTAACATGGTAATTATACGACAAAGCCCAGCTATCTCAGGCTGGATCTGATACTGTTTTTCTCTTCTCTGCTCAGAGATCTCTCAGGAGGAGCGACAGCCATCTTCCAGAGCTAATCTTAAAAAATAAATTAAAGAAATTCCAGATTTATAAAAGGCCTGCTGTGAGTACATGTGCTTCTTGCCATAAAATACAAACCTTATATCTTGACACTTGGTTATTATAGATAACTTGAATTAATATCTAAATTGTTTTGGTGTTAATTGAAGTCCACCTATTCTGACCATTGCCTAAAGTGCATCACATTTTGCACTAAATTTATAATAATTTCTTTAAAAACCTGCATAAAAATGAACATAGTGTGTTAATATTATACTTTGTACAAAGTACATGCAATAAATGTATTCTTGCTCGTTTATTGCTTTGCTGCTTTGACTTGTTTATCAAGTTTTTTTATGCACATTTCTGAGCACACACATGATGAAAACAGCAGCTTTTGTTCTGATTTTCACTGATTTGAAAATGATTCTTGGACATTTTAGGACTTGCAAAGTTATTTGACCTTCCAATTTGATGTACTAATTAAAAAAAAATAAAAAAATATACAATTTAGAATACCACACATGCAATTGCCTTACAGAACGTTTTGTTTGTGCAGATAAATCAATTTAATTAAAATGCACTTGACCTCTGCCTCTGATGTAAGTTAATATTTAATTGAAATGTTGCTGACCCTGTCGTCTTCATTTTAAAATTCATAATTGTCTTGATATAACTGAAAAACTAAGCAAATATACAATGAAATGCAACAGCATTCCTGAATTAATCAGCGTTTTGGAGCAACAACAAGAAATTGATGGCGGGGGTGCGCCACTATGACTGTTATTTCCCAGTATGTCTGTTTGTTTTTTTCTGTATTTATTGTAATGTGCATTGGCTCTGTGACCGCAGGTGTGCCCTTTCACCCCAAAATCATTAGCCTTTGCAGAATGGGTCTCCAAACTGCACTACGCGGGCGCAAAACACGTGCAGACAAAAAAGCGAGACAGAGAGCAACAGAGAGAGCAAGAAGAGGTGGACGGCTCCAGGGCCAATTACAGCCCCAAGAAAACAAAGGGCTATATTTCAATGATTCCTCCAGCTGTGCTGTTTATGAGCTGTGTGCTTAGTCTTTGTGACCTTCACCTCCACACTTGCCCTCTCTGAGGAAAAACAAGCTGAAATTGCCTGATGCTCAATCTCTCATTTCCACTTATTTTTCCTGTATTTCCACGTTTTTTTTTTATATTTAGTAGATTGCCGAGAAATTATTTGCTTTAGGGTTTTTGTAATTTTTGCTGTTTATTTATATATGAAGGCGAAGCACTTTTAGTGCTACCCCGACAATTTGCCCTGTTTGAAACAGCCTTAAATGTAAAGGTAAGAAAAAAATATGGGCTAATCTAAAGCTTAATAGCAAGGTGAGTGCCATATGTAACCTTTATAACTTTGCTTGTCAGTCAGACCTCCGCCACGAGCACACATACACACGTGTGAACAGCCATTACAGAGCTCATAAGCAGGGTCTGGGTATCAGTCACTGTGGCCCTTTGACAGGTCCAACCTTCCCAAGCGGCAGGATACACCATCTTCACTGCACTCCTCTTGACCAAAGCAATAAGCCATTCTATATGGTGTATTAAAGTAATTTTCCACATGCTACCTCAGCACGATCCATTGTTCATGCAAGCTTTTGCTGACGATGAAGTGGGTGTGGTGGTAGGAAAAAAAAAAAGGAATAGAACAAAAATTCATCTACTATCAAAATGAATTAATACTTTTTTTAATATTACATATACTTTATAGAAATAAAACAATTTGCGCTTGCTTTGAAAAAGTCTTGAAAAAGTGTATAATCCCAGTTGATCATGAAGCTAATTTGGACTGTTGTAAAGTACAGTACTGTATAGCAATACTTCAGTAGTTAGAGGCCTACATATTTAAAACTCAGAGGGCATGTTTCATGCATAAGTTCTCAATCCCATCTATTCCAAACCTTTTTTTTTTCTTTCTGGTTAAAAAAGGGGGTATTTTTGTTGGCAAGCAATGGCTGTGTAATATGCTGGGGCCATCTGTGTAGTCCGGTGGCTGCCCTCCCCTGTTCCTCGTGTCAGAGGTGGTGTTGGAATCGCTGTGTACCTCACCATGGCCTCTGCTGAAATCAGCTCCAGTCCGGGACCATGTGACAAATGATTCCAATCTAGGCTGAGCGCCCTTGACTTGACCCTGACCACTGTAGACAATAAGGGCAAGCTCAGTCACTGGAAAAGATGTTCTGCGCTAATAAACCCGAGTGTAGACCAGGGGTAGCAGCGAGCAGCGGCACGGCTCGGTGGGGGGAGTTGCTGTGGGCTCAGAGAGAGAGAGAGAGAGAAACGGAGGGGTGGAGGGGTACAGAGTTCAGGTTTTGACCTCTCAGGTGCAGGTTGATAATGAGTCTCCCTGTTTGCTCTGTGAAAATGACCTCAGAGAGATGAAAGGAGCCAGAGCACAACAAAGCGCCCCATTCTTTGCTCTTCTGAAATGGGATCATTCCTGAGGATTGGCTTATGAATGCACTTTCTATTTCATTGCTTTTAAAGGGCACTTAAGCTCAAATACAAACATGTAAAAGCAGTTGGGCTAGATGCTGCCATACAGCCACTGAAACCACGCACACCACCTTTCAGACCTCACACATGCACACAAAGCATCCAAACTTAAATAAAAGCAGTCAGGAGCTTACTTTAACACATAAATAAATGTGCATTTCTGTGATGATCCAAATCCTGCTTGTGCCTCCCCTTGTTTCCTTTATAAACCCTAAAGATGAGTGTGCTCTTGCCAAGCATGGTGCCGTAAACATGCCACTCTAGAAAGGTTCTGGGCATTCTGCTAGTTATGCTAATGAAACCCCCCACCCTCTTCTGTTTTTCACTTTCTCTTATCCTGCTGGCACAGCCTTCGATCTTTTTCAGCACACCGCTCAGTTGTCATCCCCTGCCCCTGTTCTGCTGGCATCAGACAAGATAATACACAGCAAAACAAAGATTGAAGAACGCTTGTATAAAAATATGGCAAGAGAATAATATGGTTATCATTTCTTTGAACTCAAAACCAGGGTCTTGTTATGCATTTTTGTGGCCCAATTTGTTTCAAAATATGGTACAAAATATGATAATCTAAAGAATGAGCATACATGGAAAAATAATTCCAAGGTAAGCAAAACGAACACAAGGAAAAAGGGGGAATCATAAAATAGTTAACAAACCGGACCTCACTTGTCTCTGATGAGCTTTGAGTAAGTTGAGTTGTGTCAGAAAGTAAAGGCAGGGCAAAAAAGCAAACTGTATCAGCATGTTCTTTGTCATGGAGACTTTAAGGGCCTTAGTGAAACTTAGAACTGAGAGGTGGAAATGCTGGGCAGGACAAGAACCACTGAAGTCTGCTGAACACTGCTGAGAGTCAGTCTGGAAACCGGGATTATATCCTCTATCCTTTGGCTCCGGAATACAAAACCCACTTGCAACTGCAGCCAAAAGTTTTGTTTGTTTGAATCCATGTGTGAGTAGGTGGGTGAGAAGGCACATTTGTTCATCTCAACAATTGTGTGTGAGTGTGTGTCTTTGTGCATTTTCAAGGTCTTGCATGCATGTTGCTTTCTCAGAGTTGTTCAGTAAGCCAGGTCTCTGACATGTGGATTTGTGGCTTGACTGCAGAGGAGTTTATCACAGATAATTACGTAAGAATGTGCTGGAATGGGAACAAACCACGGACGGTATAGGCTGGCAGATGCTGAGCTTCGGCCTACACAGTGCCCTGTGCGCCCTGTACACCAGACTCACACACTTCAGCCCCCACCAGGCCTCTCTGAGCTTGAAAGGCCAGCAGGAAAAAAAAAAAAAAAAACACTGAAACACAGAAGAACCTAAATGAGCTTTTCTCACCCTGCAGCCCCCTTACCTCTCTTTCATCTGGCAGAGATTTCACATATCATCAGGTTTAGTGCATGCACAAGTGTGAAGGTTTCAGATTTATTGTTACAAAAGAGCTGTACAGCCTTTAGTAACAGCTTCACAGTAAACAAATGTTGGTAAGTAATATGAGAAATAATAATACAGTAATCATAAAGTGCTATGTGTTGTCATCATTGTATGTTCCCAAATTAGTTCTCTGCATTTAACCCATTGCACCCAGGTGGAGTGGTGGGCAGCTATGTAAATGCCCGGGGAGCAATTAGAGATTAGGTGTCTTGCTCAGACACCACGGTAGGCATGTAGGAATGGCTGGGGATTGAGCCTGGGACTTTTTGGTCCCAGGTCAGCTGCCCTACCTCTACCCTATCTCGACCCTTTGTAAATACAAAAGTTTTCAAATTAATTTTTGGTTCTTTTTCAAATACAGGTGATCCTCGGTTTCCGGCCTAGTTCCGTTCTAACGGCCCGGCCGGATACCGATTTAGCCGGATACCGAA
>JARVGS010001792.1:22554320-22569495 GCA_031762315.1 Hypsolebias antenori | reverse complement strand
TAAAAACATGTATTATCTGCAGCATTGTTCATTAAAATGACTCAACACTATTAATGTATTACAGAAAATATACATACTGTAGGTACACTTGATATTGTAGACCATTGCATTAGGTAATACATTCAGCAAGTACTTTTATTTTTAATATTTTATGTATTTTTTTAAGCAAGTACTTTGTTTTTTACTTAAGTAAAAACGTTAATGAGGTACTTCTACTTTTACTAGAGTATATTTTTGTCTGTTTGTACTTTTATTTAAGTACAGTGTTTGAGTACTTTCTCCACCACACTGTATATGTGTGTGTGTGTGGTGGGGGTGGGGGTGGTAATCAAAACGTGTTTGGAAAGTCACATCTACTACCACATCAGAGTTTAGCTCAATGAATTTAAACCCGACTGAATTATAACCATTTATTTGTTGGATAATATTTATTACCTGTCGTGGCCAAATTGAAATGAATCAACCCAACAACTGAATCAGTTGTAGATGTGCATCCAATAATTACTTTCTGAAAGTTTCAATAAAATGTGTTCAGTGTTTCATGAAATAATTTGCAATCAAACAGGGTTGACTCCAAAAGTTCATGCTAAAGTTTTGAGTTAACCTTTTATATAATGAGTAGCACATGCAATAACAGTCCGCACAACTGTAAGCGACACCCACACCAACATTTAGCACTAAATCTGTAAACCTGACTGAATTATAGCTTGTTCATGTGTTTTACAAGGTCACTGTGTTGGCCATCTTGAAATGAACTGGATCTGAAAGTTAACCAAGTACAGAAATGCATCCTATACCATAATTACTTTGAAAGATTCATTATTATTTTTTTAAACCTGTTTCTGAGATGTTTTGCTAACAGACGTGCACACTAACACACACAGCCAAAAACATTGTTTGCTTTCATTTTTTTGGTGGAAGGTGGTAATTAATTAACAATTCAAATCATCTTTGTTTTTATATTTGTCAAGCGAGCTTGCATTTGGTACTTTTTGTCCAAACATAACAGTCAAATGGAAACAATGTTTACTTTGTGCAGATTATTATAACTATAGCAACACCAGGGCTAGTTTTAATGCATGCACCTGAATTCACTGGTAAACCAAGCAATTTAAAAACACATGCATACATTTACATAGAATGCACTATGCAGTTTTTATTCTCTCATACCCACCTGATTTTTTTTCATCAGTAATAATCAACAATATACTGTAAAAGCATATAATGTGCTATGATGCTGATAATATTGTTACTAATGTCAGAGTTTTTGTGTGCACAGATTTAGCTTTCCACCTAAACTCCTATTAGCACAATGTGCTGAAGAACAATTTCATTTTGGCATTTATTTGTAGCAGATCGTCCAGTAGATGAATGAATGTATGTACAGTAAGCTGTGATTTAATTTAGTACAGAACAAAGCAAGCAATAAAAATACTAATTTTGGCTCCAATCCAGGCACCTGTGTGAAATGGTACTTCTAATATGCAGATATGTTGCAACCTGTTAAGTACTTCGAAAGAAATTCACGTAATAACTCATATTCCATTCAAGCTATCCTTGAGCTTAATTTAGGAGCATCAGCCAACTGGACGAATTGCTCTCATTAGGAACTACAGAGCAACTTACGTTCTACAAGTCTGTGTGCGCTAGCTACAAGAATAACATAAGCAAAAGACCTTTTATAAAAAAAAAAAAAAAGTAGTGAAAGTCCATGTTGTAAACAATAAATATATGCTTAGAGAACATTGCAATGAATTAATAAAAAAAAAAAAAAATAACTCTGTGGATGTCAGTGGGAATGTGTTTGCAATAAAGCAGCAACTGTTTTACATAAAACTAAAAAAATAACGAAACATCAAATGGATCAAGAATTGAGGTTTTCAAATATGAGTCCTCGCTGGAAGAATTAAATAAAAATGAGTGAAAATACTTTGGGAATGAAAACAGTTCCAGAGTTTTACTTTCCTGTTTAGTATTTGTTTTTATTTTGGGTAGTTTACTTTTGTTGTTCTGGTTTTGTTTTCTTGCTCCTCTAACCCTTGAGATTTGTTATGTGGGAGTATGATTTAGTAGTGGTTATACTTTAAAACATACAAAAAGTATGGACAGACTGATTTTTATTTTTATTTTTTATTTTTACAGCATCCGAGCACATTAGCATAATCTCTGTTGGCATCAGGTTTGGAGCAATGTGATGAAAATAGAGTATTCTATATTTCAAACTTTTTAATTTTCACTAATAAAGGTGAAAAAATGGGGGATTCCAAAACTTTATTTTTCTGCCAGAGTTAATAATACTATTTAAGATTTGAAAACGTCCAAACAAATGCATGTTGCAAACAGTAATCAGGTCCAAACAAGCCCAGGAGTCACGCTTTTTACTCATCTCTAACAGTTTTTTTGAACTTTGTTTTTATATGAGACCAGTAATATATTCATTGTTGCTTTCCCCTCACCTTGTGTCTTTGAGCTGTGTGTTCTCCTCTAACTGGCAGAAGTTATTTTTTCCCTTCACACTGCCCCACTCGTCCACCCACACACACCTTCTATCGCTGTCTCTCTGCTGCGAGGGAAGAGGCTGGCGAGGGGGCAAGCAGGCCGACAGCGGTGCATCAGGCTGACAAACAGAAATGATGTGCAGGGCTAAGAGCTGGCAATCTGGCAGGTTGAGTATTCACTCTCCTTTGCCCCCCACTAGCCCCCTGCCGCTATGCACCGTACCCGAGCACCACCATCCCAGCGGCTGGTGGCCCATTGCTTTGCATCCCCATAAAAATAGCCCATCCCATTATTCATCCGTCTCCCTGGGGGCCGCAAGGTCTCCAGCATCATTACCAGGACTAAGGATCTGACTCTGCCGCCACCACTTGGCAACCCCCTCCCTCGCTTTTGTCCCCCTCACTCCTCTTCTCTAATTATAGGTCAAGCACTCTTTTTGTAAATTATAACACCTTTGTTCTTAACAAAAAAACAGAACAAAACAAAAATGAAAGATGCCACAAGGATGCAGATAAGTTAAAGTATATAGGGGGAGTATAAAAAAAAAGTGGGGTAAATTTTTTCAATTATAAAACCAAGCTAATTTGATATGACCAGCGACTGTCATGCATGGCAACGGAGCTCCATTATGCAGTCATTTGAGCTCTTTCAAATTAGTTATGTTAATGTCCTGTGTGTGAATGTAACACTTGGATGGGACAAGATTTCAGCAATTAATTTCTACAGTCAGCGGAGAGACAAGCAAATTTATTTTCCCCCTCTCAGGGAATTGGTGGTGGAGGGAGCGAGGAGGGGAGAGAGCATTCTGGAGCAGGGAACAAGCTAAACACAAGACCTAAATAAAGCCTGAACAATGGGAGCCAATGCCTCCTCATTCATTCAATTGACAATGTTTTGCAGCTTAAACCTGTTTTATTAATTATGTTTGACATTTCCTTAATTAGTTTCATTTACACCAAATCAATCCCTGCTGCTGAACAGCGTCATTTATCATTTTAAAAAATTTGCATAGCCAGTGCTGACTTTTTCTACTTAATTATACATTAAAAGTGTCAGCCGCGCTTGCTGCCTGGCATTATCTGAGGCAGAAAGGTTTGTGGCTGGACGGGGGTGGCATTAATCATCAGGGCGGAAGCGGGCAAGGGGTGCTCCCGGTCGCCAGCGGGAGAGCCGGGCTGGGCTTCTCATTTTCTAAGCTTGATGCTTCCGGGGCAACTGTGACCTCAATGACCAGCGGGGAGAGGCAGACAAATCAACGACCTCCAGCCCCCCCCAAAAAACAACAGCATCTTGTTTACAAATCATGGTGATGGGAAGGAGGCAACCGCATCAGGAGAAGGAAAAACCTGGAAGATGTGTGAGTAAATCAGAAGCACATATGGAGCATACACTTCTATAAGTACAGGCCTCTTACTATGATTTTTAAAATTATTATGTATTTATTTATTTTTCATATGACTCTTAAAGACAACAGTAATTTAGTAGTTTCATTCTGAAAGTATTGATTTTCAGACTAAGTGGTGCATAAATTTGGCATCCATCAAACTATACAATGAAATAACCTCAGCTATTGTAGTTTCAACTCACAGCCCAGCAGTAACAACCATACGAAATCTATAGTAGGTCCAACAGCAGCTTAGCTAGCTGAGTCAACTGGCTGAGTATCGCTTTTACTTTCCCTTCAGCAAGTTTGTGAACACAAAGCAAACTGACAGCTCAAATACCTGGCAAGCTCGCTCCTGAGTAAATCTTCAGAGTGTTGAGGTGAACATGGCTTTACAAATCACCCATTCAGGAGCCGAGACCGAAATTGGCAGGTAGGCAGAGTCGCGGTGTCAGGAGTGAAAATTACTCTGAAATGCGGAGCAAAGTGAGAGGCTGAGTGAGAGCGAGTTTTTGACTGGTGAAAGCTCTGGGTGTCACTGTGGGCTCTGTTCACAAGGGAAATCAAACAAGTGGGTTTTTTGGAGGTGAGTCAACACTTTTGTCCTTTGAAGAATGAAAATATTATATATGCCACTTTAAATTCAGAAAGACATTCGGTTTTGCATACAGGGGTGGGGGTGGGGGTGGGGGCAGAATCCGACAAATTGAGCTGGCTATGCTTCGACTGGGCCCGGTGCTTCAAAGTCATTCTTTTTGCAGCGAAACTTTAATGTCATTGTATTAAAATACTATAAAAAGTAACATATATGTCATATCTGTAGGTGAGTTATCCGAGAATCAATAAGAAGAAAGAAATACCTACATTTTAGAGAAGTTCGTTGGAAGTAATTAAAAAAATCCCTCTTAAATCGAATGCATCAAGCTGTTAAATGTACAGCAGCCATGGCTGTGTGGAACAGCTTCAAGGGCAACACAAAAGAGTTCTGGACAACAAAGAACCTGATGAAGTGACTAATGCTGTGGCATGTCCCAACAGAAGAAACAGTGGGGGCGGCCAGAGGCGGCAACATCTGCACGCCTCACTGCCCCATTTGGCCCCAAGTTGATATGCAACCATTAGATTGAGAAATGCAAAACGTCGGGCTATGTCTGTAATTGCAATAGGGCAGATCAATAATGAAGGAGACAAAGATGGAAAAAAAATGTACAGAATAGTTATCCTTCCTAATCGACAAGGGAATCCTCTGGAATGGATTCCTAAAATACTGTGGACGAGAAGTCTGCGTACAACAGCATCATTATTCAAGACTTTTCTAATCAGCATATTAATGGTGGCACGCTGACGGTAAAAGTTTATATTATTTCACAGTTGTTAAAATAAGCTGCTGCTGCCTTTCAGAGATGAAAATATTATAATTTATAAAAGTGATTGCTCTGAAAGCTAGAACTTTTTCTTTATCCACAGCCCCCCTCCCTGTAGACATTGCCATCAATTCCCCAACCAAAAGTACTTCTTAAAATGCAAAACATCCCTACTATCAAGGATTACACTTCCTTTCAGGATATATGAAAACCCCCTTTGAGAAAATATGATGATGAATTCATAGGCCTAAAACTCTGGGGTAGTTTTCAACGTTGGCAAAAATACAGAATGAAGGGGAGGAGAAAAATCGCCTATTTGGATGGCATACATTACCATTACTCTTGTATTGTGTCTCCACTTTTCATAATGACGGGGATAAGTGTCCTGCTCCAAATGCGTATCTGCTGACAATAGAAGCAGACATTACTTGGTTAAAAGCTCAGGGTCCTGTGGGTAAAGAGGCCCAGAGAATAAAGAGTATCCGTCATGGCTAACGAGCTATAAGGATAGCACATTGCCTTTATAAATCACAAGATCTTGCTGTTTATTTAAATTCATCGGTGCCTCATTATAACTGAGCTATGCACCTTTAGGTCCGAGTTGATTAGGAGTGCCATAGCTCAAAATGGCTTTTAATTCAGTGAAACGTAGCTCTGACCTTGGTGCCGTAACCCTGACTAAAACACGCAGCAGCTCCCACATTAATAATGATGCTACCTTTACTGGGCCGGAGAGCTGTGCCGCTGCTACTTAAAATATGTATTATTAGTTACCAGCGACGGCACATTTATCACACCAAATTACCCTTCGATGTAAAACTGCTTAATTCTGGGTCCCTGTATCCCTCTGCACTATTACCTGCTCTTTAGAAGGGCCCGGAATTAAATGTAGGAATGAAATGTCAGGGTAATGGGGAAGAGGATGCGGGTCGATGGGATGCACACTTGATCATTCCCTCGTGGCCTTCTCCACATCCAGGCGATATACTGAACATATCTTCCTCATAAACGAAGTTTCGCTGCTCCTTGCTTTGCAGACCTTTGGAGAATGTAAATGAAGGGTATTGCTTTGAAACATACTTTATACTTTCCATTAAAATCACAGGCAAAAAAAAAAAAAACACCTACATTTTTTGTGCCTAAATGAGAACTTTATATGCTTGGTTTCAAGATGTCAATAATTATTTGGCTTATAAACTCAACATGTTGGTCATTCAAAAAAAAAAGAGGAAAAGAAAAAGGCAACCCTTATACTTTCTTTACCAAGGCATCAAAGTAAATCAAAAAACTTGATTTGAGTGAAAACACACAAAACTGACTATTCATGAGTGCCCACAGCCCTATAGCTGCTGGCGAATGATATAATGACAGTGAGGAAACCAGCCTGCAGCCTCTCAGCACTTACCATTGTTCATCCCATGTGTGCCCACCAGAGACTGATAGCTTTGACCAATCGGCTAAACGATTAGATCAATTAGGCACTTTGGTGTGGGCATCAACATTAACCTGCCACAGCTTTAAGACCTGTGGGACTTATCCCATCAGAACTGCTTCATTAGTTCTCTGGACTCTACCCAAACCTCTACCACAAAAACAAAGATGGACAGCCAGGGAGGAAGGCAATAGGAGGAGACAAAGCCAAAGAGAAGGAAACTAAACTTTCATAAATGAATTAGATTCATTTCAACAGTGAAGCACCTCTGGGATCAATTGTGTTTATGTGGCGCAACATCTCAACAACATGTACAAACAATACAAAGTGATCTAACAGATACATAAGTGAGAGTCTTTTTTTTGAATGTTAGCTGTATTTTCCATTGTTTTAAGACCAGTGGGAATGCACTGGTAAACAGGATTGTGTCTCTCTGAGGAAGACATCAAACAGTCCAGTAATAATTTAGATTACCAGGGTAATGCTACATCTACAGAGGAGCACAAACAGTGCTGGCATAAACACATTTCTCATATCAAACACAGCCGCACAGTACATAAATATACTGTATGCACAGCACATTCGTGGTTCTTGCTTGTCTGAGCAAATGGCAAGGCTCGAGCAGCCTGGGAAAAGAGACGTTACACACATTCTATCAGATGTTGAATCAATTAGTCACAACCATCTTCCTAAGTCAGAAATAACCACTTGTCCTTGTGTCTCCAGGGAGTAAGGGATGGGCCCAGGCAGGAGAGAAGAGATGGGAAAAAGATCCAGGGAGCAAAACGGGGGGTAAAAGGAGGAAAACGAGAGGAACAAAAAGGGAAAGGAAAAGGGGATAAATAATGCAGTCTGTGTTATGCAGCACTTTTTTCTAGGAAAGTTCTGTACAAATACACACTTCTTCAGTCTTGGCAGAAGCACTTTGCATATCACAGTGTACTCATCTTGCACAGCAAAAACTCTCCAGTCATTAACATATAATGACATTATCTTCCTAATAGTACTACAGAAGGTTTCCTTTATAATGTATACAACCATAGCACAGGCTCAAATCTGCTTTGACAATATCGTGGTGTTCAATGGAGGCCTGTTTGCATCTTCTTCTTCAGAACAAAGCCTTTAATCTTTTAATCTGAAGCATAAAGCCTGCATTTATAGGAAAGAGATCATGTGATCACTTTGCTAAAAGGTAAAGAGACATGATTAGTATACATAAAGGGATAACACAACAGAGATTCTTTCCCTGCAGGCTAAAAATAATTTAATCTGTCATGTAGATGCACAAATAGCACTCTTTCACCTGAATAGCATCCATTATTATTAGACTTGAGAAGTCGGTGGCAGAAAAAATCAGTTTCTCTTCATCAGAGCTTGTACTAGAGGAGATTCTATTGTACCTCCAGATTTACTTGCTTCCTCTGTAATCTCTATAAAGCACCAGATTTGAGCAATTTGTTGACAATTGTATTTTATTCACTAAGATTCTTTCCATAATTCCCACATCTCCAGAACTGCAGAAATACCAATTCTGCTTTGTAGCGCAAATGCTCCATAAACAGTTTAGCTGAGTTCTATTTACCCAAGAATGGGAAACACACCACACCTACCTGTGTGGAAAACCAGTGGGATTTGCTAATTGTTTTATTCAGTAACTGTGCTAAGTATTACCAGCGAGACAAGTTGCAAGTAATAATAACAGTGTGTAATATTGTAGAGTCTTTTTATAATAGTTTGCCTATGTCTAAATTTGGTATGTAATTTGGTTTTCTGGACAAGGTTTAGCTTTGCACAATACTGGAGCAAAGGTTAAATGTTACTTGTGCTGCTACCTTAGTCTGTCCTATCTAGCTCAGATGGTAAATACAGCATAAAATAAAATTATTGAAGATTTTTTAAAATGAGTCATGTGCTGTATTGTTATTGCCTGATTCATCAACTTAGAGCTGTAATAATTTTCAACAGATTGAAAGTTTGATGAACTCAAAAAGTGAAAAGTCCTTCTTTTTTGTATACATGTACAAAAAAGGAAAATATATATAATAAATAAAACCATGTGCCCATTTCTAGATAAAAAGGTGATTACCTACTGTATAATTAATTTGTTCATCAAGTGATGACCTACATTCATCCTGATGTTTGTACAGTGATGGTTCTATGCAAATATGTATGTGAAGTGTTGTACCTCTAATATTTGCATATTTCTTTGCATTCAGTGCATTTGAATATGTAGAGTTAGAACTGTATGTGACAGATTTACTACAAACCAACAAATGAGGGAAAAAAATGTCAAGGTCACAATTCTTTAATGTATTTGCATAACATGTGGTACATGTGGTGGAAATAAATTGTGTACACAGGGTCCCAGTTACATCCAACACAAGTATAAATTGTAAAAGACAAACAGTAATAAGATCAAGAATATGAACTAAGAAATATGCTAAATTAAGAATATTCTAAACACTTAATAGCACAAAAACAGTAATACGCCGAACAGCAGCAGCACTATGTCATATTATAGCAATGATCATGAATTTTTATGTACAAGGCACCCATTTTGTGATTTTGAGGTTGGATATATAAAGAAAACATCTGATTTTGAGTAGTAAATCTCGTTTTATGGGCCATTCCACGTGATTTGTCCAACTTTGCGCTTGGAATCGTTGGCTTCTATAAATTAAGTAGCTAAATATTTTGAGATAATAATACAGTTAATTATTTTATTTTATTGACAACAGCTTTTCAGGAATATAGTATTGTGATTTTATATTTTACTTCATCTTTTGTTTGTGCTCCATATTTTCACAACTGTTAAACAAAATGTCCTACGTAACCTAATTCACAGACTTTCTCTTCTAAAGTTCAAATAGTGAAATTTGTTTGAGGCAGAGACAGCAGATCCCCAACTGAACTCGCAATAACCAACCCTCTGGGTGTTTAGTGTCATTGGTTGCACATGGCTTCAACCCCTAGAGGCTGTGCAGAAAATAAAAGAGGAAACCAGCAATAGCAACACAGAGGACTCTGATGAACCTCAAATCCATGCCAAAGAGACAGACAAACCTGAATCCCTTCTGATTCCATTATTTTTTTTCCTGGATTACAACAAATACTTCTTGTTTGGTAGGCGTTGGCAGCAGAGTGTCGGCAAGGGGTTTCAGAAAGCCGCGGTCCCTGTTCTGAATCCGCCACATTAGATGGCATGTATTTGTGCCCTAGGGACTGTAACGTCTCAGCCTCTGTTTGGGGTACTTTGTCAGATGACTCAGTGTGTGTGATTTATGAGCTCTGGAAAGGTTGCATTTCCAGCACGCATGGACGTCCGCATAGTAAATGGAGAAATTTTGAATTTATTAACATACAATGAATGATGATTAATGTTTTTGTATAGATCATGCTCTCTTTTCAGATGTCTCAGCGTGGGGGTGATAGATGCTGTAATAAAATGTACTCAAAAGCACATCGGAGAAGCCTAAAGCTCACGACTTGTGTATACATTTTCAGGGGACCTGTGCAGCAACAAGGTTCGCTAGAGCCTGAACTTTGCTGATGTCACTCAACTTTATTTCTTGTGCATGAACTTTCTCCTGCATAAAGTTAAGTTTTCTTTTCTGAGACAGAAGCATCCTGCATAGTCAATGAGATGAGGAAGAAATTAAAAAACACACACATGAAATAAGGTGAAGGAAAAAAAAAAAAAAAAAAAAAGAATGCAATTTAGACCGGTATCAGGACACATTTAAAGATCCATTCATCAAAATCCCCACCATTATTAACTTTTGTATTCTACAACACATCTTGTGTCTCCCTCATCAGCTTTTTCAATATCTTCTCAAATACATTACTGCCAGTGTCGAGTGGGTACGTTCACCCTAGGCCAATTACTGCAGTGAACCATAAAGGTAAGCAGTGCTGTGGATTTGAGCTCTGTCATATGTTTGCCTTTGTGTCCCCAGCCAGGCCGCCACAATGGTGAAAAGAAGAAACACGGGGAATGTCAGACATCTTTTTAATCACAGTGACAACATGGGAATCAATATGCAGAGGCATGTTTCTGACAGGTTTTGGGAAATACATCTATAAAGGCGAATGTGAGCCTTCCCACGTTTGCATCTGAAAATGGTGGATCAAGGTTGACTTCTACTTATGCAATGACCTTATCACTTCACCCCTGGAAAAAGGTGGAATACTGCCCTTATGTTAGCATGTGAAAATGAAAAAAAGAAGCGATGGGTAATGCGGAGTGATCATTCTATTGTAAAATTGAAGTGTGTGCATGCATAACTTGAAGTAACTGCAAATATGAGCCAGTGTGTGATGTGTGGCACACACAAATGTTTTGCATTTACAAAGCACTGCAAGTATAATCAACGTAACAGCATCTGTGTGTGTGTGTGGTTCTGTGCGCACATGCTTGTGAGCTAACTTTATGTGTCTGCAGTTGCTGTCAGAAGAAGCTGACTGGTGATGAGGGATGGAGAGAATCAGAAACACATTGGGCTGGGAATGGGGTGTGAGCCGGAGGGTCGCCCTGGCACAAAACACAACAGCCTCTCACATCATTACCCTCATTCCCTTAATGCGCACAACACTTAGAGCTACAAACAGGCTTGACTTCAGAGCACACATATAGGCACACAAATCTATAGAGCCGTGCACTTGTGCAGGATGCATAAACTTTTAAGTTTCCACACAAGTAACAACTAATGGCTTAGTGTGTGGTGCTTAATGTAATTTTCTTTAAAATGTAAATGGCGCATGCTCTAAAAGTACCACTTATTTCTGGGAAAAATCATTCCTATAACCTTACATAATTGTAGAATTTGACACCAAAATAAATAAGTTATACTGTTCAGTAAGAAAGTGCATTTAGACCAAAAAAAAGTTTTAAATAGAATTAGACCCCTTCAAGGAAAAACAAACTATTTAAAAACAAAACCTACATAAAATCACTGTGGTTTCTCACTGTAATGGATGCCTTCCTACCCTCTTGCTGCATGAGGGGTTTTAAGAAATGTTAGGATCGAGGAGCGGTTGAGCAGAGAGGAAAAAGATAAAGAGAAGGGAGCAGGAGATAGAATACAGAAGAATGGAGGAGAGAGGTAACCCAAGCATAAAATAACTTCAATTTAACATCCTCTCAGTGTGGTGGTCGGAGGCAAATAGCAATTCGGCCAATGCAACACACTCTAGGGGGTTCTCCCCACCTCTCACTGACCCATAGAGAAGAGGATCATGGGAGTAAAGGGATGAGACAAACCCACTTCAATTAAGCCACAGCGATGTCTCGTCAGCACAGCAGATGAGGTGTCAGAGAGTTCAGGCCTGGATAGATCACCATGAAAGGAAAAAACAGTTCCTGGCTCAGCAGAGTCACGGTCTTGAACCTTTCCGTTCATTACCCTATTGTCTCCTTTGCTTTTTTTTTTTTTTTACCTTTTTAACATCCAGATTTCTTTGGACTTTCTAACAGGGTCAGGTTGGCAGCAGAGAGTTTGTCTTCTCAGAGGCCTGTAAGATACCGGGACGGATAAATCTCTTATTAACGTTTATGCATTAGCAGCATGCTCTCAACACACCTGCAAACGGCCTTTAAAGGTCAGTACAACATGTACAACTGAGGAGTCTCATGCAAGAAAAGAAAATCAAATCAGGAATTTTTGGAGATAGAGCTGACTCCAGATGGATTTTATTCTTTTTTCTTTTTTTTTTTTTCTCCAAAAAAGAAATAAAATAAAAACAGTGCCAAGTTGCCAAGAAGCCGTAATAACTATAATGCATCAAACCTTTTGAGACCCACAGCTGCGACAGGATAAATTCAGTCTTTAAAGTGTGACAGGCTTGGGGAGGGGGTTCGACATAAAAGCAGGGCACACTCTGAGAGACCCTGAGATATTTGCAAGGACAGATCTCTGCCAAGGATTTCAGGGAAATATCTCTTTCTGTGATTAGAATGACATTAGCATAATATCAGCTTTGTCACCTCACAGGCCAATTGTAAAGGAAAAGCGCCATCCTTGCCTCTTTTCCCGTGGAGGCATCAAGCAGGCATCCAAAGGTATAGAAGCTGCTTTCTGCTCTCTCTTCACCCAGGAACCCCCCCACTCCCACTCCCTCCAACTCCATTGAGTCCCTGCTTGGGAGATACAAGCTGGATTTGGCTTACATCCTCGTCTCTTCCCCAACACTGCATGGCTGCCGGGTGTCAGAGCGCCAACTCTTCCAGCCCAGCTGCACTGATTAGCACAGGCAGATTATTAGCCCGGCATCTCCTGGAAGTGCCGCATACTTCTTATTCTTTACCCATTTTTCTTCTTTGTCGTGCTTTCACAACACCGTGTCCCCATGCAGTTTTCCTAATGTGCCTAAATAAAACATACAAAGGACCAAAAAAAAGAAAGAAAGAAAGAAAGAAAGACACGTTTAAAACAGGCAATTAGTCTCGCACGTACGCAGGTGAAGTAGGCAGAGCGAGGTGACACTAATTTGTTTTTGCTGCTTGTGGATACATCAGGAGAAGAAAAGTGATTCATCAGCAGTGTGAAAAGAGCTCTCCCATCTTTTATTATCTGTCTCTCACTGTCTACCCCACCCCATCCTCTCCTCCTCCACTTTCTAGCACCTGTCCTGCTGCCAAAATTTCACCTCCCAAAACCTAAGATGTGGACATCCCACTCTCAAACTTGTGCAGTGCCTTATCTTTGCCACACACACACACACACACTCAGTCACTAACATCCAGCATCTGAGGCGTCCGTCTCTCCCCGTGCCAGAAATATGTCGGCATCTTGCTCCCTCGCGCTCTCTTTCACCCAATTCTCCATCATGTTCTTTTTTTTTTCTTTCTCTCTTCCTCCCTCTCTAGAGCTTTGCATTTGAAATTGAACAGACACGCAGCCAATTTATCATAGGCTGACACGTGTCATGTCCAAGGCCTAACCACAGGGACTTACAGTAGGCATTGCATTTATCCCCTTTGTTGTCAGCAAGGACCAAGACAATACCAGGCACTATTAAAAAAGGAGGTAGAGAAGGAGTGAGGGGAAAATAGGCGGAGAATGAAAGAGATGAAATTACACCACAAAACAAATATTGCATACACCTCTAAAAGGTTACAGAGGTTGAAGCCTAACCATTTTCCTAAACAGCAGTCATAAATGGTGCTCCTGGCAGGTCATATATGGTGTTCCTATTGATGTTGTCGATTCCTACAAATATTTGGATATCTTGGTCGATCCGCCTCTCTCTTTGAAGCGCTACGTGGAAAACTTGGTAAGGAGACTGAAAGTTAAATTGGTTTTCTTTTTCAGAAATAGATCCTGTCTAACGCTGAACACTAGGAAACACCTTGTAACTGTGACTTTCCTTCCCTCCATTGACCACAGTGATATTATTTACATGAACGCTCTTATAAGCACCCTGCAGATGTTGGACACTGTCTATCATGGTGGACTAAGATTTATAACAGGCTGTAACTACCGTACCCACCACTGCACCCTATATCCACTGGTTAACTGGACATCATTAACTTCCCGCAGACTCTCTCACGGGTGCATTTTCATTTATATATCACTTCTTGGTCTGTTGCCTTCATACATCTCCTACATGCCGTTGCAAGAGTGCAGCTACAGCATGTGCTCTCAGGACATTATTACATGCAGTGTTCCCTCAGTGCTGACTGAACTTGGCAAAGTCCTTCTCCTACTCCACTCCTGTTTCCTGGAATATCTTGCAAAAATATCTGAAGCTCTCAACCTTGACCTCTCTCCATGGCTTCAAACATCTGCTAAGTTCATGGCAAAATCAATGCAGACATGTTCCTGTTGTTAGTATTTTACATCACTTTACAATCTAGCTGTTTTTGTTTTGTTTTTTTTTATACCATTTTCTTTCATTTATTCTTCTCAGTTTATATGCTTTATTTTATGATTGTCTACTGGTGTCTTTGTTGTTGACTGTTGTCATCACTCTTTGTTAAAATCAGGTCTCTATTATAAGGGTGCAATCATACCAGCCCTGTTTAGTCTGCTTTAATCAAACTCTAGTCCGTTTGCCTAGAATGTCTGATTTGTTTGGGGAGGTTTAAATGTGCAATCAAACTCTGATGTGGACCAAAAAAATTGAACTCTGGTCTGCCTAAATACATAGGTCTTGGGTCGGTTGAAGTGAACTTGAGTGCGGTTCAAAAGCATTGTGAATCCAAGTGGACTGGAGACTGCTCCAAAAGTGGTAAATGGACTACAGTGCAGGGCATTCTGTGTAAATACAACCAAAACAAAAGTACATTTCTCATACAGTACAGCATACAGAGCTGTTTCAGCTGCCTTGTGTAAAAAGCAACATACTCCATGGTCTTCTGCCTCATTTTCCGTTCATTGTTGAAAAACAACAAAACAGAAATCCTAAAACTGCTAAAATTGGACGACAATCCTCTTGTTTTTATTTCCAGAAGAAGAAGAAGTGTCTTCTTCATAGTTTTTGTGTCATTTCCTTCAG
>JARVGS010001792.1:22452733-22464409 GCA_031762315.1 Hypsolebias antenori | reverse complement strand
CAGCCAAAAATTGGTCTAAAATATGAGGAAAAAAATCCATAAATATGTTGCTTTGCCGTATAAGTCGCAGGATATGCAAATTAGGAAAAAACTGTGACTTATATGCCGGAAAACATGGTATGTTCCTACATAGATAAACAAACTTTCATCATGAGTATTGGGTTGTGACTGAAAGAATGACATCACGGATACAAGCGGCCAAAATGAGTTTTCTCTGGGTGTCTGGGCTCTCCCTTGGAGATAGGATGAAAAGCTCAGTCATCTGGGAGGGACTCAGAGTAGAACTGCTGCTCCTCCACGTTGAAAGGAGCCAGTTAAGGTGGCTCAGGCTTTTGGTCAGGGTGCATCCTGGATGCCTCCCTGGTGAGGTGTTCTGGGCACCTCCCACCGGGAAGAGACCCAGAGGAAGACCCAGGACATGCTGGAGGGACTATGTTTCTGGGCTGGCCTGGGAATGCCTTGGGATTCTCCTGGAGGAGCTGGCCTAAATGGCTGGGGAGAGGGAAGTCTGGGCCTCCCTACTTGGACTACTACACCTGCAACCCGACCCAGGATAAGCCGAAGGAAATGCATGGATGGATTTTATTCAAACATCACTTTATATGTAACCAACATGTTCCTGCCTTTTTCCATATTAATAGATTTTAACAAACATAAGACAGACAGCAGTGCAAGGCTGTTGGTCAGCTTTCATTTAAATTTCATTCATCCAAAAACATTCAGAGTAGACCATGACATTTAAAGACCTTTACTTCCAAGTGACCCAGGGTATATTTATGAATATTACACAACTCTTTTGGAGGATACCATATCTCCTGAAACTTCTATTTCTTCACAGTGTTTCAACTTGTGGTGTATGAGATCTGATTCAACCAGGTATTTTTGAATAGTTACAATGTCTGCCATATGCTGTCTTCACAGATGTGTCTGGGTTCAAGATTCGGAACAAGCTGCTGGGTAAATGCCTGCAGGTGGAAGAAGGAACTACAAGGGGAAGAGTGTCTTTAGGAGAATGCAGCTCAAACTCACTTGTACAAGAGTGGCGCTGGCTGCCAGAGGGCCAGGCTCTAAGGAGTCAACACACTGGAGAGTGTCTGACTGCACCGAGTCAGGAGTATGAAGGTGTCCTCCTGCGGCCCTGTGCCTTCAAATCTGGAGTAGCTGCTGTGGACGTGGGAGGAGAGGCAAGCAGTCAGGAATGGGCCTGCTCAAAGAAAGGCCACATCACTTTGATGGGGAGTGGGCTGCGCCTTAGTGCTGCCAAAGAATCCTCTTTGGTTTTTCTGTTGAAGGAACACAAACAGGTAATATTTTAGAAAAGTAGGACCTCTCATTTTGTTGCTTAATATCCGACATGTCCCTTGAAATATTTTGATTGTATACACACTCAAATGGGGGGACGGCATGCACAATAGTTTACCTGATAAAATGTTCATCTTAAGCATTTCAAACAGATCAGATGATCTTATGGTTTCTCCTCTTTGCAAGCAGGGCGGCAGGTGGCGGACACTTGATAACCAGACGTTGTGCAATGATAAAGACTACAAAGAAAATCAAAATCAGCTTCATCACCAGCAGGAGGAAATGGAACAGAAGATGTCTGCTGATCATATCTCTGATCTAAACACTCAGACTGAAATATGTAAGAACTGAAGATATTATAGATGTTTTCCTACAGTTTGGGAAAAGTACTACAAGGTTTTATTGGGAACAATTTTCACGAATGTATGGGATGTGTTAAGTGTTTGATTGCAGTTATAAAATAACACTGAAGTTTAATTATTTGATTTTTCTTCATTGTTTGGGTAAATTGTTAGCAGTGGATGTTCTGGAGATGCAAAATTATTTAAATAATTTGCATTAACCAATGTTAAAATTAATATTTTTCAAACCATTTTCAGACAAACTATATATTAATCATCCTAAAGATGAGGCTTCTTTTTAATTTTATAGGTTGCTTTTTTTTTAAACTATTAGATATTTTGTTTTAATTATGAAAGTACAAGCAAAAGGCCTTGAGAAGATTTATTTTATGTTTACTTCAAGGAAAACTTCCCACATAATGCAACTAATAACAAAAGGAAATTCAAGCAGGCTGTAATTTCTTGAACACAACCAAAACAACCATTGTGTTCATTCAGTGCTTTTGGTTAGGGGCTTTCAGATGATATGACCACAGGCCTGCTTTTAGTACAAGAAGTGCTCATTTTCCCAATCCCAGAAGACAGGGAGCCACTCCATGAAGCAGCACCATGTCTCCGCAAACTCATTTGTTGTTGTTTTTAGAGTAAGTGGTCCTGCATGAACAGCTATTTATTTTCACTGCTAAGAGTGAACAACATGCTATGAAGAGGTGAAATATCTGCACCTAAATTCAACTCACACAGCAGGCAATCTGATGAAGCAAAAAGGAGTCTGGGAATTTTGACTTCCATTTTAAAACGGTTTAGAATTTGTGAATCCAGCAAGTACCAAAAATAAAAAATAAAAATCAGAGCACAAGCTTATGCTTCTTGTGAAACAAGCATGCGACAGGTGTGCAGAGAAGACTTTATAGACAAGACTAACAAGACACAGGGGAACACAATGATACCGTTAAAGAATAGGAACGTTAAACGCAAAATTTCACACAAAGAACAGTGTAAATCAAAATGGAGAACCCAAAGGAAGAACCAAATCAGCATATTCAAACAAAAGCCAACACAGTTTCTTCTCCGTTTTAAAACCGGAACAGGCTGAAATGTTTTCTTTTAATCCCCGGCTCTAAATGAAACTTCTGCTTTCTCCTCGTCCAGTTGAAAGTGCTATGGGCTCTGTTGGTGCAGAAGTATTTTCTTTAAAAGATGGGATGTATCCAGACTCTTTCAGCACCAAATCCCCTGCAGATCCCACCATGGTGTTTTTCAACATTGACTATGGTAAGGTCAAAAAAAACAAAAATCAAATCAAGATCAAATGGATCACTCATTTTATCACTGGAAATACTTAATTGAATTTAAAAGGTTAAAAAATAATTAAATTTTACATAAATGTAATGAAACTTTTCTAACACTAGGCGGACCTAAGTGCATGGGAAATGTGGTAGTTAAAGGTTTTGGTGTACAGGCAGTTTGATATTTGTAAGGAAAGTCTAAAATAGTTATGGATTTAGTTTAAATGAACTGATTTGTAAAAACAAATGTGAGTTGGTGATGATGAAATGATTAATACACTTTGTGCTTTTCTGATTATGTGATGTGTAACTGTGAACAGGAATGGGCTGGAAGATAACCATGCTGGTGTTGAGCTCTTTGGCTCTGGTCCTAGGGACTGCTATTCTTATCATCAGTGTGTACTCTAACAGGTTAGAACTATGACACATACACACACACACACACACACAAGTCTTATGTCATAACTTGCATGTCTCACAGCTAATCCTAACTTTTTCTCTAAGCCTATCAATAATCTAATTCTAAACTCTATCCTTGAAAGCAAGTCCTAACGGTAAAAATTATTTATGACTTATCAACATCGCTGTTTGAACTCCACGGTTAAAAGTTTCCCATGACTTGTTGTCCAGTCAGGTTTCTGTTTCTATCAGAAAACAAAAAAGAAGTACATATGAATATACTGTACATAGATTTGTTTTTACCTCCACTTGAGGAGACTTCAGCAATAAAGTTAAGGTTCATTAGGATTTTATCGTCATCTTTTGAAGCAGGCATCAACCCTCAGACTTAACTTAGAACCAATAAGGGTGGCAATTTGTTTTCCATATTAACAAATAAAGAATAGTGATGTTAAAATTTTAAATAAATAAATAAATAAATAAATAACCGTGTAGAAATAGGAAGTGAATTATTTATCTGGTACAATGTTCAAATCATTCAACCTGTTTGGATACATATATATATATATTTTTAATCAAACAATTTTATTTATTGCCTCTTGATCTTATTTGGCTTTCTTGTACATTTGATTTTTACTAGAAGGAAGAAAGTGGTTTGTGTTTTGAAGTCGTACACTCCGAGCCCAGAGATGAGTGTTCCTGGATCACCTGTGCCAGGTGAAAGAGTCCCGCTGACCCAGCATGCCATGCAGTTCCCCAATTCCACCCCCACCTTGCAGCGAGCAGAGATCCTAATTGAGTGGAAGGATGGTACCATTACCCCCCTGTACGGGTCCTGAGGGCCTGCAAACATCTGCACAAGGTTGCATGGGACAGAATTTTTCTGTGAGCACGCTGGCATTTTATCATCTGTGTGTGTGGTGATTGTAGTGGTGTTGTGTGTGTGGGGGGTGGGAGGGGTATACAATGAAAAACAGCAGTGAAAGCAGAGGGTATCTATTGTTTTTGGCAAAGTTTTAACTCTGTACTTGAGGCTATTTCATAAAGATGAAAGTTTGTGGATCAGATGTGCCTTAAAGGTTTTAGTGCCAAGAGGAAAATAATAACAATAAAAAAATAAACATGATGTCATCAGAGAAAAACAGAAGTTTGAAGGGAAGTGGGTTGGGTTGTTTAGATGTTTCACAGAGAAATACTGAACTTAGTCTGCATATATCAATTATTTTAAGTTAAATTAATTCCAGTCTGTTGATTTTAATATTCTCTATGATGTTGAACTCTGAAATTATAGACCAACAATTAAAAAAATAAACTTTTCATAATCAAATTGCTTTGTATTAATCTATTTTTAAGCTGCATAATTAAACTAAAGATTGGGAAATATAAAATCAGTCAACATGAGTTTTGACATTGATAGTTGTACGCATTTTCCTGTAGGTTAGTTCAGTTTTGATTTTGTAACTCTGGAATAGTTACTATTGAAATGCACAATAAAGAAGCATGATTTAAAGAGTATTCTTATTGATTGACATCTACTTTGTTTTCTAACCATTTATCTTTACAACAAATCAGTAAACAAATGACTTAAAGGAGTCCTTGACTGTAGTTAAATGTCTCTAACAATAATCAAAAAAAGTAGTTCTATAAGTTATAGATGATCACAGAGGGGTATTACTGTAATAATTATCACATGTGGTATCAAAACCTTTCAGTAGATAGAGTCATTGTGCACAAACAACTTTGTTTTTGTTTTTTCAGGTCAATTACGTAAATTCTAACCTTTGAGTTCATCACATCAAGAATTTAACTATGGTCCATTTTTTGCTCATCAGTTTTGATAAAACAGCACCTAAATGCAGGTAATTTCTTTTATGAGGACTTAAATTATAAATATAAAGTTCAATGCAGTTTATTTATAGAGCAGCCAAGTCACACCAGAACTCATATCGGGGCACTGAACAGAGACATAAAAGTAAGTTAATAACATTATTTATCTGAGGAGCAGACTGCTTTGGGTCTTAACTGTGTCACAGACTCTCATTCTGAGCAAGCATGAAGGCAACAGTGGAAAGGAAAAACTCCCTCATGAGGAAGAAACCTTTGGCAGAACCAGGCTCAGGACAAGCGGCCATCTGCTTCGACCGCTGGATTTGAGAGGAACAGGAAGGAGGAACAGATACACAATGGCAGGTCAAGAATCACATGTTAAGATAGAAATAATATCAAATGCAAACTATTCAATTTTAACAAATCATTCAAGGAAATGAGATCAATTTGTTCTCCTGTATTGTAACCTATAGCAGCATAAAGCTGACTAACTATAGGATTTATCAAAAAGGAAAGTCCTAAAACTGGACAATAGCTATATTTACATGGACATAAGTAATCAGATTAAACAGCCATTCAGAATAAAAATGTGTCATGTAAATGCCTCGTTTGGATTATTCTGAGCTGATTCTGCTCAATCCAAATGAATTTGTAATCCAAATAAAAGGGGTGGTTCATGCCAATTCATAATCCGAACGATGTGCACGTAAACACTTAATCTGATCATCTTGTTCCGAGGCTATCCTGGCTAGATGCCTAACAGCCTAAAGTCTGGCTAGATGCTAATAATGTTAGCATGTCGGGGAAGCAAAATTGGTCGGTGAGTGACACAACATTTCTACTAGAAACTTTGAAAGAGCTCAAAATGATCTGAATTACCTGTAGCTCAATCGGGGAGTGCAGTAACGTCTCCACTGTCATTAAAACCTGTCGCGGGTCCATTTTGGGTGCTTAGGTTTGTTTATGTCCATCATGGAAGTAGAACTACTTCTTCTGTGTTATTTTAAGGAAAGTTTGCCACTCTGCACATGCACTTCTATTTTGAGTAAAAGTCTACTGCATGTAAACGCTCGTCGTGAATGGATTGTGCCCATGTAAACAATACATTTCAGTTATTTAATCCGAATACATTTGAAATCCGATCAAAGAATTTTGGCATGTAAACATAACTAAAGTGTCAGCCTTACAGACAGAAACTGGAAGATGGTTCGACAAGAGAGGAGCCTGATAACTGTAAAATCTTCCTCCCATTCTGTTTTTGGAAACTCTAGGAACCACAAGTAAACCTGCAGTCTGAGAGGAATGTGCTCTGTTAGGAAAATACGTAACAATAATATCTCTAATTTAAGATGGAGCTAGGTTGTTGAGAGCTTTGTAGGTTAGAATTAAGATTTTGAATTCAATTCTAGACTTGACAGGGAGCCAGTGGAGAGAAGCTAAAACTGGAGAGATATGATCTCTGCTACTAACTCCAGTTAAGACTCTGGCAGCAGCATTTTGGATCAACTGAAGACTTTGAAGAAGTTTTTGTCTAGTTTTGTCTGTTTTTGTAATACTTTGTATGACTGATGACTTCTTATATCCCACTTTGGAAAATTTTAACTAATGAAAAGATTACAAAGTTCTTAAAGTGACACACTGACCTCCACCCTCATAAGATTCATACATACCACAATTTAAAACAAATGTTTATTTTTCATGTATTTATGTTCCTGAAATTGTTTTTATAAAATGTAATGGATTTATTTGAATACCTTTGAATCTCATTGTTACATAATCCACATTAATCTACCGTTTATGGCACAGCTATCACATTTTTCCTAACAATGTGTCCACATGAACAGTCTGGGCACAGCAGGGTGTGGATGACACGTGTGAATAAAGGGTGTGTGAGTGAGCATTCATTATAGGTGGCAGGTCACAAAACTGGTTCCTTTAATAGTTTCTTTACATAATTTTTGTCAGAGTTCTGCTGTCCTTACTGATTTCTTCCTTTATATGTCATCGATTCCCTTAAGTCTTCCAGACAATACATGTTTCTTTAGTTCACCATACATGGTTTGATTTGAATAGGAAAATGTTTCATGTTGATCATTTGATGTGTTTGGCTGAGATGCATCAACATTTGATTGATCACAAGTAGAAAGTTCATTTCTGTGGCAGATTAGGAACTGACAAGAAACAATTTAAGCTATCTCATTCAACATGAGATGTTCACCAGAAGAAGCTGAATCTAGGAGGTTCCACAGATGTAGCACAAAGCAACAATCAGAAAGAAGCACCACTCTACTAAAGGAGTCTGGGAGAGGCACAGCAGCATCAAGAACTCGGCACAGTAGAAAGGAATTAGAGCATATTAGCAAAGGTTTTATCCCTCTGTTAACAAATTGTGAATACACATTTTTATACAGTTCATTACAGCTAAAAGCAGCCCCTTCTTAAAAAATACAAATAAAAAAGAAAGAAAATGCTCAGCTGCTTAGGGTTGATTTGTGGTTTAGATTCTAGAAACCCAATTTTCTCACCAATAACTAGCTGTAGATGTAATTTGGCAGATTTATAATCTCTATGTACTTTAGTTGCAAAATTATTATGTAGCGTAAATGTTAATTTGACACTATTGATGCATATTGAGTGTTAAAACTATTATTTTTATATGATATTAGAGGATCATAGTTCTTCTCTTAATGTTTGTTCCCAATTTTAAGGTTCATGCTCAATAATCCAGGTTAAAAAAAAAATCCAACAAAGTTCAGTCAGGTCATCGGGACGGTTTCTTGTTTTTTTTGTTGCTGATGAGACATTCCGTCTTTCATCCAAAGGATTTCATCAATCTGAGGAGCCACAAACAAACTGTCCCACAAGCGGCACACTCCCATAGTGGACCAACCAGTTTGCTGTGATAAAATGGTTTCTGGGTCCACTATGGAAGTATGCTGCTTGTGGGACACAGTTTGTTTGCGGCTCCTCAGATTGATGAAGTCCTTTGGATGAAGGACGAAACGTCTCAACAAAAAAGAAACTGTCCAGATGACCTGACTGAACTTTCTTGGATTTGTTCCCAATTGTTTTCTGGATTTATTTTGTTAGTATGATTAATGTGAAGCATACAGATGTTGGCATGAAACTTCTCATTCTCTTGTTTTTCAAGTAGCTGTGTTTTTTTTGGGGATTTACATAAACACAAATGTTTACATACTGTGATGTCACATCTGGTCTGCACATGGAGCCAACTCTTGCCTCTACTTTGTAGTATTTCATACTTGGTGTTACAAAAGAGGTTATTAGTGTCCTGGTTTGTCCTCGTGGATGTGTTAGAAACATTTCATTGCTCTGTAAAACAGGCTGACAGTTGTTGGAACTTCCTAGGGTAGCCACTTATCCTTTGTTTATGCCTCACTTCCCTCCTTTCTTACTTTTTGACTGGATCTGGCAAATATGATATTTCGAAAGGCGGGGTTTTCTCCTACATCTCCATCATCTTGGTATTTCTTTTTTCTTTCTTTTTCTTTTTTTTGTGTGTGAAATTGTGTTATATAACACTGAAATCTGTCCAGGTGCAAAAGCTTTGATGTGATTTTTGCCTAAAGTAATCTGGCCTAAGGGATCTAACAAAGGCTTTACAGGTAAATGCAGTCCTGTCATGCAAATATACCTGGTGGGTGAGATGCTCTATTGAAGGTATTATAAAGTGCTGAATAAAAGATTTCTGTTTTGGGACGTGGGCTACTTTTTTCCTACACTGAACCTTCACAAGGTGTAGACATGCCCCCTCGGTGATAGTGTGTAATGGTAGAGGCTTACAGGCCTCACCTTTGCAAGTAATGAAAACCTTTCTTTTTTACTTGTAGAACACAAAGGACGTGCTGAAACAAGCAGCTCTTTTTTTTTGTGTGTGTACATTTACAGCCAGTGAAAAGTTGTTGGCCTGCCTTTTTCACAAATAGCAAGGCATCCAGTGCGAGGAAGACATGCATCCATCTCACATGTTTGTATATATGATTCAGAAATAATAAATCTAAGGTTTAATAGTCAATCTAAAGCCTGGACTTTTTTATTTTTATTTTTTTAAGAATTGCAATTGAAATTAATATATAATCCATATCTACAGTATAGAAGATAGTGTAAGGAAGGTTAAACTTTATCAGACTATAAGCTTGGTTTTATATTTTTTATTTAGTTTTCCGAGCCCAAGTTAGATCAGTAAATGTAACACAACTCTGCAGACAAGGTATCGCGATATTCGTTGTTGATGTTCTGTTGTTGGCTATGGATCTCGCTGCTCACTGCCTGGACATTGCTAAATGCTGTCTGTGCCAGAGCTAAAGGCCGGGATCGACACAGTTCTTACATTAAAACAACTCAGTTGCCGTTGTAACTTATCTATTACTGGAAGAAGTAAAGTTCATGCAAGAGACCCTTTTTTTTTGTTGTGTATCTTCACCTACCCGCACGCCTCCATCACACCTGGACCCAAAAGCTCGACAATATTTCAGTTGGACGTTGCTGAGTAAATGTGAGTTTGATTTTAAACACCTTCATGAAGAATGCGATTATATGAAATGCAATAAAATGCACACTGGCAGTGCATGTTGTTTTGTCTAAATATGATGATTAAAAAAAATGTGTATGAACTTTATTTTGCACAGCCAATAGTCATAAAATAGCTTACTTTTCTGTTGCTTTGAAGCAGCTGTAAGTTTTGCCCACCACTTTCCAATAACAGTGTTGGTTTTTATATCAAATTTACAAAGCTTAATAAAATCAAATTTAAACATACGAAGCACCTATGAAATTTGTTTTTATTATTTTTTTAATTAATTTATAACCCATGTAGTTGAACATGCATCAATGTCAATATAGGTGCTGCAGCACCCTCTGTTCCCCTACTTCCCACAGCTTTGCTGCAAGATGTTATTGCTAATGAAGCATGTGAGTTCAACATGTTCCAATAGAAGCTGGTTACAATTTATGACTGAAAATTCTTCTCTTATTTAGTATTATGGTTTGGCATTATTCCTACAGTCACCAAGTGAAAGAGCAACAAGTGTTTGCTTGTTCAGCGCAAACAGGGGAAAAACATAGGACTCGTTTTTGCCAATATGTTCCAAATCCAAATTTCTTGAGGTATCCCAGCATTTTTTTTTTTACTTTAACTAGTGCAGTACTGTTGGTGTTCTAAGCATATAAATAAACACACAAATGTGCTGAATATGCAGGAATCCTGATCTGACAATCTAATTCCAATGGAATCTCACCAGCAAAATATTCTCAGGGAGCAGCTTTAGATGAAAAACACATGTTCACATCAACATGATAGATATCATAAATGATATCTGTAGCAGCGCTTCAAAGGCTTTAAGTTAAGTTGCAACAGACTGCCAATGTTTCACATTACAGAACTGACGATCATCAAGATCATGCACATGTTTAAACTGCTAACAATGATTTAATCATTTACTATTTTTACTATCACTGATTTTTTTGTGCTTTTTATTTCATTTGTTGTTACCTTTTAGAAATGATTACTTGAATTTGTGTCGATTAGCTTATAGTCCTATTAAGGAAAAAGTAGAAAACAGATGGGACACTGAATTGGGTTGGAAAAATCCACTGACTAACTCTAAATAACTGTTTTGAACTCCTCCCACCCCTGAAGACAATGTCAGATTTTGAAAAGTGATTCCATCAACTAGTTGCTGCCTTTGTGCGTCAAACACTTCATCCAGCGTAAAACAATATTTTCCACTGAAAACAACTATTCGGACAGAAATGCGTGTTCAATTTTATTTAACCATTTCTCGCCTCTGAAAATCATCAATATTTTTGAATGTATGACATTTCTTGCATCAGTGTGGCACAGTGCAAAGTTTAACACACAGGGTTGTTGAGCTGTGATGTACTCACACAACCACCAGACACATCAGACTGTTGCCAGCTGAGCCAAACGAACCAATAGCCAAACAGCAAAAAGCAGGTCCACTTGCAGAAGAAAGGTCAGGAACGCTTGTGGAAGTGGAAAACTCAAGTCAGCATTCTGTACCAAACGTTCTGTCTCTGTTTGTGTCTTCTTCGGATGATTCCTGCAGCTCACCGGCAGAAAGTCTGTTCTGCAACGAAATGCTTCTTGTTTAGCTCCTTATCTTTGCTCCAGGTCTCTATTCTTCTTTGCTCACTGATGAAATGAGCCCCCAGCCAAAACAGACCCCAGCCAAAGCTGGATGTTTATCTTTGGTTGTGAAAGCACCCATGTGCGTACGCACCAGCTATTGTTTTTGTTATCGAGGAGATGTGAGTGACGGAAGAAAGAAGGGTGACACTTGTTTTCCTCACTTTACTCAGGGCTCCTGTAAAAATGTAAGTGCACCAGGAGAGTTTACAGATCAATAACAGGTTGATTGAAAATGAAGAAGAAAGCACATCAGAGACTCTACTTCCTCAGGTGGCTGAGGCGAGCTGGTCTGAGAAGCTCAGTCCTCACCTCCTTCTACAGGTGTGCAGTGGAGAGCATCCTGTGC
>JARVGS010001792.1:22273525-22287212 GCA_031762315.1 Hypsolebias antenori | reverse complement strand
TCACCTCCTTCTACAGGTGTGCAGTGGAGAGCATCCTGTGCTCCAGCATCAACGTGTGGCATGGAGGCTGCACAGCTACAGAAAGAAAAGCTTTGCAGAGAGTGGTGAATGCTGCACAGAAGATGATGGAGTCAACCTCCCCACCATCACATACATCTACACCTCTAGATGCAAGAAGAGAGCCACCTTCATCACAAAGGACCCCACTCACCCAGCACACACACTTTTTGCCCTGCTCCCCTCAGGAAGGAGGTTAAGGAACATTAAGTGCAGAACCACTAGACTGAGGAACAGCTTCTACCCTAAGGTTGTTAGACTCATGAATATCTAACCAAGATAATCACTGTAAAAAAAAATCATATTGTGTTGCTGCTGATCTGTTTCATGTTGATGTGTTCATTCGTGCTCAGCTGCTCACACAGACTCATGTTCATGCTGCCGTTCAGCATGTTTCTATGCTACTAGTGCTTAGTGTATATTTAGCTGTTTTTCTTAGTTCATGTATTAGATCTTATTATTGTTTTTCTTTTACCCTTTATTGTTGGATGTAACTGGGACCCTGTGTACATAATTTTGTTCCACCACGTACCACATGAGATGTGAGTGACAAATCTCTCTGACTCTGACTGTCTGAGATGATGTACATGCTTCTGGCTTCATTAAAACCTCCCAATTAGAAGTCCTTTCTTTGGTCTCTGCTTCTACAGGTAGAGGCGTCTTTTTATTCTGTTGTGTTGAAATCATCCCCAAACAATGCCATCATACCAAGTTAAGAACTGAACCAAGATTATAACTGCTCTCACAGATATCCAATTTAAAACCTAGTGTGAAAACAATCTTTTAATCAATTGCACAAATGACTCAAGACAGAAACCTTCTTGCTGTAAGGTGACATAGCAAACACCAACTTATAAATACTGCCTCTGTTAAAATAGCAAAACGGACAGTTTAAATATTCATATGTAAAATTAACAACACGAGACATGACAATATTCTGCAGAATTATTTATTTATCATCTTTGTTGTCTTTCATTCTGATCTGATGCACATATACCAATATTGTTTTACTTTGGAGAGGTTACCATGGATACAATGCTCTTACTTCATCACTCAGCTTGTGGCATTTGGTGACACCTTTACCTGCCCCTGTAATTACTCAATTCCAACATTTCCAACCATTGCTCTTGTTCAGATGTGATTTGAATAATTGTAAGGTAAACGTTCCTGAGCCAAGTGGAGTGTTTTGGGCTGATAAGGTCATTATGATTAGGATATACTGTATTAAGTAGTTCTGGGACTCTATGAACAAATAGAAGTTTATTGCATCGGTTTTGATTTGCCATTTTTTTTATCTTGCTTTATCAATAAATACAACTTAATAGACATGTGCAAACCTATGGATTAAAAGTAGACCAAAACAATTGTGTTTCTTTGATTTTGGCTGAGCTAATACAAACAAGGCCACTGACCTTTCTTATGTTTTCATTGTAACTTCTGTTTACTTGGAATTTTATTTTACCTTTGCACACTTTTCTGACAGATCCTAAACTTGATTTTAATAGCCTGATTCCCCAAAAAATTAGAAGTATTGATTCAGTCAGCTCTGTGGGAGGAAGAATAATAATCTGAAGATTTATTGGCAAGTGTATTGCTCATCACAGTAAGATTAAATAAACCAAGGCAACAGCAAGCAGACACATTTAATTTCATTTGATTTCATCAGTCCTTCCTTAATGACCTCAGTATTCTCTGTATGATGGTTTCACTATAGCATGTTTTTTTTCTGCATGTATACATGTCAACACTTTTGGGAATGTCTGCTTATTTGGGTAACTCCCAATAACATATTTGTGTTCAAAATACAAACTGTTTTTTTTTCCTAACCTCATTCAAATAAATACAAATAAATGCTTATACTATTAACAGTGTCATAAGAAGAACTACCAGTATATAAGGACCCAAAGATAAACTAGTCAGTAACTGGCTTTCTAAAAAAAAATAAATAAATAAATAAAATAAAAAAAAAAATAATAATAATAATAATAATTATAATAATAAAAACCTCAAGAGATATAAAATAGCATCTATTTTCTCCAAATGAATTTGTAAATTTTATGAATGGAAGTTTAAGGAGTTTACTGACTTAAGGCTTGTATAAGTTCAAATGTGAAAGTGATGACATTTGATTTAAATCCAATAGGTTATGTGTTTTACTTGAGGCTGTGTTGTGAACAAAATACTGTATATTCAAGTTAAGATGTACTGTATCAGATGTAATTCATGCATAACTGCTTTGTGGGTGAATTCTGACTAACAGGGCAAATAATATCTGGTTAATCTATATATAGGGAGAGTTAAATGTTCCCAGTAGACTTTGAGCTTCTCAGTCAATGGAAATCAAAGAAACACTTTCCTTTTGCATCCCCTCTGTAACATTTCCAAGTTATTGGTTGCCCCCCACAAACAAGAGCGAAAGGCTGCTTACTGTTAGTTCTTTTCAGGAAAGAATTTGTTTTAGTTGAGATACAGTGCATCATGCCAAAAGAAAGTCTTCCTGACCCACAATTTGCTTAAGCTCCCACCAAGGGCACAGTGAGTTACGGCTCTCCATGGCATGGTGTCATAGAGGACAGCATTGAGAGGCAGAGGTCTGGGGGAAAATCAAGGCGCTCTCAATCGATTTCTCCTTGGGGGAACTCAACACGATCACTGTCATCACTTTTCTCTTTCCCACTCTTCATGCCCTCTACATTTCTTTCCTTCCTTCTTCTCACACAGTCTAGATTACCGTAATTGCAGTCTGGATCTTTAGTGTTGCTAAAATCCACCTGTCTGTGTCAAGACCATGAGGGTTTTTCCTCACACTATCTCATTCCTCAAGTCCAAAAGCCTCAGCTTTCTGACTGTGGCCTGACCCAGACCTAATTAAACACAATTAGGTAAATCCCATGGAATTTGGCCAAATCCTCTGGGCAGAAGGAGCAAGAGAGTGGACCAGCAAGAGACCGTAAAATGAAAAGGGGGAGACTTGGCAGAAGAAGGGACAACACATCCCTGCAGAATAAAGCCAAGCAGACCGTCTAATATATCAAACACATGGATTAGTGACAAGCGAGGAGAGTTGAGGCTCAGCAAGAGCTTGTGGTTTTCTTGGGAGGGTTGACTTGGACTAGTGACAAACACAGAGTGTAGGATTCCAGTGTTTTCTGTAACCACTTCCTTGCAGACTCTGAGTGGCAGGGTGGAGCCATACCACCACAGCTGATCCTGATCCTGGATGAAGAGCTTTTGGTGTACTTGACATGGACCATTGGATCAGTTCTTCACCGCTGGGACATGCTACAAACCGGTAACTAGTTACGGCCCTACAGCCCTAAGATAAACTAACCTTGCATTTTCTTGTGCCTCCTGGTCCTGACTCCATGGTTCATATGTGTGGACATCCAGTCTCCTTGTGACTGCTCAGAACCCCTCCATTGAACTTCCGTCACTGTTAGCCTGTTTGGATCAGTCTCTGGGTTCCTTCTGGCCACTCTCCAACTCATTACATTCACATTTATCACCAAGTGCACCATCCATCTGGAATGCTTCACCCTCCTCTCTAGGTCTGCTAAACAAATAGGATAGAGTAAGACATTATTTTTGGACTTTCTGCAAAGTATTACTCCTACTATAGGATAAGTGCCTGTCCTCCATTCCCTTCCAGACCCTACCTAAACCCTTGGGACACTGTAAATTTATCTACAGTATTACTTGAATATGTCAAACTCTCTCAGTCAGTCCATACTTCTCTGGGTACTAAAATATATTTATCATGATACAGCGAAATTTTGTTAGTTCTTGTGGGAGGCCTAATTCTGTCTCTAAATGTGTAAATTCAAACATGTATGAAGGCAAATGTTTTTCTAGATTTTTCCCCCCACAAATTAGCACTAACTTGAATCCCAATAAAAAAAAAAACGATATTAAAGTGTAAAACAAGGAATTGTGCACAGAATAACTTTAATTTCAGTCCATTTTCATTAAGAATAATATTAACATCCCCCTTTTTACTGCAGTTACATCAAACTATACCTTAAAGTTGAACAGAGTGATGATGATGCTCCAGTACGCGTTTGAACAAACACTTACAAGCATGTGAGATATTCTGAACAACTTGGCAAATTCTTCATGTAATACAGTAACCGTGAGCCAGCGTCAAGCAATTATCTTCTCACCTCCCTTATTGTTTTACAAAAGGCTGTAATATTTTCATATCTGTGGAAAAATAATCTCTCACTTGACTCCCGGTATTGAGTCATTTCAACAGACCCACTTTTGGCCATGTATTATTCACGGGTATTCAAGCCCCACTCTGGCCCCGAGAGGAAGTGCTCTCTCCCAGTCTCCGTCACAGGATATCAGGCTCTAATTCATTATTTAACAAGCTGGAGCAGGGCCACTCAGTCTAACTGAGATGCTGCCTGGACAAGAGAGGGGTGTGGGACTACAGAGGTTGGTCTGAGGCCTCCAGTGATTTATCCCTCTGCTCTCTAAACATTTTTTTTGCCTTTTCCTTTTTGAATGGATGAATGGATAAATGGATGGATGCAGATGGAGTTTATATGTGTTTCTGATGTCACAACAATTATCCGTGAACTGCAAAGCAGTTGTTGATTCTTGTTCTGATGAAGGCACCAATGACACCATTAGTGGCTCTGATGATAATAATGATGATGCAGCAGCGGTGGCTGTTTCTTTATATGAGAATAGTGATGGCAGAGATGAAAATAATAGTGACAGCAATGTTATCTGGTGAAAAATGTATAGTTACTGTTTACACCACTGTTATTATTTCAAATAGTTATTTTTTTATTATTATTATCATATATGCCACATTGTTGTATGAAATGTAAAAGCATTATTTAATTAAATAATTGCCATTTAAATAGACTGATGGTTGTATGAATCATTTCATTCTATGTAAACATGCTTCTTTAAATCTTAATTTTACACTTCAGTTTTTTTGCAGTTTATGATTTTAATTTGGATCATGGGGTGGTTGTGGCTGAGTGGTTAGATAAGTCGCCCTCCAATGCAAGAGTTGGGGATTCGATTCCACCAGCAGTCACATGCCGTAATATCCCTGTTCAAGACACTGAACCTCTCATTGCCTCCGACGTGTGTCCCATCAGTGTATGAATATGAAAAAGGACTGATTGTACTTTGTACAGAAATAGTAGAGTGCTGTATGAATGGGTAAATGAGGCACAGATTGTAGTGTAAAGCACTTTGAGTTTAAAAGTAAGATATAAAAGCACTACATAAGTGCAGACCATTTATCATTTACGATCATTAAACTCTGACAAATCAAAAGTTAATACATTGTAAGCTATGAACTGTACTCTGTCCTTGTGTAATTGTCAGAATATCTCAGAAAGATAAAATCAAAGCATTCTTGTCAGATACAGTACAAGGCAGCAATTCATGACAAACTCAACTAAGAAAATGTATTCTTGTTAAACACTGATGCTGTTTTTTTTTAAAGAGCACACTTTTATTTTTTCTATGAGGTAGACAATAAAAAAAATCTGACGTTTTCAATATGGATGCAAAATGTACATTTTTAAGTTAAAGCATTAATATGAGTTATACATTAATTTCAACCTCAATGCTTCTGAAAAGAAAGTTTGAAATCTAGACTTATGTGATAGAGGCAAGTGATTGAGAGGTCAAATTTGATGGTTTGGAAAAAGATCAGTCAGTGTAAATTAGGTCAGAGCAAAGCAGGTCTCGAGAGGTATGCAACAGGGAGAGTCTCTGGTTTTGGGTCATTTGTGCCCCTGGCAGAAGTATCTGTACACAAGTGGAGAAATGACTGACCATCTTTCAGTTACGCTCTTTATGAGAATTTCCTGTCATTACATACTGTTTCTTCTTTGTAAATCACCATCTTCCATTCATTCAATAAGTCTGATACTTCTTAAAAGAAGCCTTGCTTGAATTTTGAGCCACACTTTTAGCACCTTTATCACATTTTTATCGCAATCAGCTCTAAATTAATAGCCTACATGTACTACATCAGCTTGAAAGTCATGTATGTTAGTTTAAGTTTGAGATATAGTTTACAACTTTTTTTTTTTTGCTTTCAAGTATATGTTCATCAATGTCAAAACAGAGTAAATTAATTTTTATATCAGATGCGTTCTATGGCAGCTATTGACTGACATTAAAGGTCCACTGATGCAAGAAGAGCATTACCCATTTTAAACTACTGTAGTCTTGCATTAAAATCGTATAAGAATGTTTTGTCACTGTGTAGCAATGTTAATGTGAGGGTTAAAATGACTGGTATGCTCAAATCTTAACATTGTCAATAACAAAATCATTACCAGTCTGATCCAGAAAGCACATCCGAAACTCTACTTTCTCAGGCGGCTGAGACGAGCTGGACCAGGAAGCTCAGTTCTCCTTCTACAGGTGCGCAGTGGAGAACATCCTGTGTTCCAGCATCGTTTGGCATGGAGGCTGCACAGCTGCAGAAACAAAAGCTTTGCAGAGAGTGGTGAAGGCTGCACAGAAGTCTGTCAGAGTCAGCCTCACCACCAGGCAGAAGGTTGCGGAGCATTAAGTGTAGAACCAGTACAGCGAGCAACAACTTCTACCCTAAAGTTGTTAGACTCATGAATCCTAACCGGGATAATCACTGTAAGGATAAAAGAAAATCACTGTTATGCCACTTCAAGTGGTGATATCTGTGCTGCTGATTATCCTTGCTCCTATTTCATGCTGCAGTAGTTATTGATTCATACCCATCTACTCACTACAGACTCATGTTCAGGCTGCTGTTTAATATACCATATTATTTTACATTATTAGTGTTTATAGTGTAAATCTTAGATATTGTAGCTTTTTTTTTAGCATTTGTTTAGCTTATATCTTAGTGTATACTTTAGACCCTTGTAAAGTGTTTCTTTTTATACTTCATATTTTTGCTATTTCTGGGTGTAACTGGGACCTTGAGTACATAATTTCATTCCACCTCATGTACCACATGTGATGCTAATGATAATAAAGATACTTGAACTTGAACATACAGCAACAACACAGATTATCATCCATCCCTCCATTTTCTTTACCCGCTTCTTCCGTTTTGGGTCGCGGAGGCCAATGGTGCCTATGTGCAGCTGTCACTGTGCAAGAGGTGGGAGACACCCTGGACAGGTTGCAAGTCCATCACAAGGAGGATATCAAGTAAAGTATAAGATAATTTTGCTTAAAACAATGCTCTTCTTGTTTACAGCCATACCACCCTGACCACACCCAATCCCATCTGATCTCAGAAGCTAAGCAGGGTTGGGCCAGGTTAGTACTTGGATGGGACACCACAAGGAAATACCAAGTGCCATAAGCTCTGAGGGGTCACTGAGGCAAGGCAGCCAATTTAGGACCAAAAAGTTGTAGGTTCAGCTCCCCGCCATGCCACATGCTGTGCTGTCTTTGAGCAAGACACCTAATCTCTAACTGCTATTTGGGCACTTGAGTAGCTGCCCACTTCTCCAACTGGGTGTATCTCAAGTGTGATGGGTCAAACGCAGAGAACAAATTTTCTTATTGTATGGGAACATACAATGATGACAACACATAATATATTTTTTGTCTTTATTTCTTTCTTCTTAGGATATATCGGTAAAAAAACAAGAGCATTTAATTTTACCAAGCTTGTTTAGTGATGTGGGAAAAATGGTGTCATTGTTGCCAGTTGTGTATGGCCATGAATTGTCAGAACAAGATGACAGGCTGACTCTTGATTTATGAAGTACAAATCTTTACCTGAGAATTTACTAATTTTCTGAGACACTTAAAAGGAAGGACTAAAAAAGAAAGAGCAAAGTACTTTGTAGATCATAAGTGAACATTTTTGGAAATTTTATCTCAATCTGTGCAATAATTATCTTACTTCGAAAAAAAATCCTAATCAGCAGTTCTAGCTATAAATTAAAATGAATGCATTCATTTCAGACTGGCATTATTTTAAATGCAGTACATATAGTGTACACTTTTTTAAATTGCTTTTGTGCCTGTTCATGGGAAGGCAACATGGAGCATATTAGGATGTGAAGCTTGAACGTGTTGATTAATTTAGACTAATTTTTTAAAAGTTCACATCTGAAAGAGGCTCATCATTGTCTAAAAAGACACAAATCTGTGATTAAATTTATATAATACATTTTTGGCTCTGGAATTATTGGCTGTGCCTTACGTGCGCCACCTGGCAATACCTCACTGCCAATTGTACCCAACACAAAAATATTTGCTACAGTTACTTTATTTTTCTTTGGTTTTGCTTCGTTAATAGCTCACTACATTAAAGGAGGAGGGGGGGATCCACACTGATGTAATTTCATTACAAAAAAGTTAAGGAATAGATGTTAACTTTGTTAATACACTGAGTACTCATTATCTAATCAATGCTGTGATTTTCTCACAGGCAGCAAAGTTGATTAGGTGCAAATAGACTGTGAAATTATAAATATTTGGTCTTTTTCAAACACGTGATAATTAAATATGGTACTTCAGACATACATTAATACATTGTTTACCTGTCTTAACAGGTTCCTTATTGCACTAATAGGGCATGGCAGATTTTGCTTGTTAATAATTCTGTCTGTTGCCTGCTAGAGATGATGGATGGGGTGCAAACAGCTGTGGTATCAACATGCATTTCATGTAAAACAGGGACAAGAAGACATGTGGTCTGTGTGTGTGTGTGTTGTGCATGTGTTTGCACTATGCGTTGTTTGGCACATTTTCACCGAGGGGTGTGTGTTATCCTCGTCTTTTGGAGTCAGACCCGAGGCTATGTCTAATTGGAGTCTTCACACTTTCAGGCTTGACTCACACTGACACGCTCGACCTTGGCTCTCCTCCCTTTGCCATGAAAGGGAAAACAGTGACATAAACATGCTTGATTCTTTGCTGAGAGAAACTTTAATGCTGCTAATTTCTTTGCCACCGCACCCCCACCCCCTTTCCCCATTTTTGTTGTGCTTCTGTCAACTTTAAGGTCTCATCATGGTCTTTCCTTCATTTGATGAGGTGAACTTTTCAACCATGGAGACAACATCTAAGAGACATACAATAAAGTGAGGACTTTCTTTCAGCCATGAACCACTGCTCAACAAATTTTAAAGTGCTCATGCAGCTTATTCACAACCAAAGTCAATGCTAAAATCTACATATTAAATTAAAAAGTGATTTCAACTCTTACCAAAATGTTATTGTTTTCTTTTGCATGTACTCAAAGTCTCTGCCCAGTTTCGTGAAAATTGCTGTTGTAGTTTTTACAAGTTGACCGGCAGACAAAAGCAGCAATTTCATACATGAAATGTGTGAAGCTCATCACTCCTGTGCATATAGTAGATTGTTCCAGCCCGCATTTGCATACACAGCACATTCATGTGTAGTTGCGGAAAGTGTTATAAGGTCAAACACCTCTATTTCTCGGAATTCAGCCATCAATATACCTCTCACCATACATTTGAAGGCTCTGTCCCTCAGGTCTCACTCCTGTTTTAGCATCCAAAGCCCATTTATGGGCTTGATTTTCCCCTTCCCATCAGGCAGCATTGATCAAACAGCACTCTTAGGGTTTTTCAAGGTGGACATTACTACTGATGGCAACCAGTACTTGCAACACCAGTGTAAAAACTATAGCCATTATTCACCTGATTGGCCTCTCCTCCATCTCTCAGTGGTAAGTATCTTGTGATTCGACAGGTATTTATATCTCCACAGGACTAAATCCCTCTCACAGTGTCAGCGGCAAAAGTACATGCTTTCTGATGGAATCCATTTAGTTATTTACTCATGAGAAAAGACAGGGCATGTGTGAATGATTGAAATGATATGTTAAAGCTCAGCTTGAAACTTTAGAGATGGAGTTGTCTGTCAACTTAACAAGTGTTAAATCTTTTCATTTTGTTCATTCATTTTCACATTGACAATTTGACCAATATTTAAACAAACAAACAAAAAAATAAATTTCCCCCCCTGCCACACATCTCTGTAGTGTTTCTTTTGATTGTTCAACAAAAAAGTAAGTTGTTTTTAGACAAAGAAACTAAAAAACATCTCCGTGAGGTTACACATCTGTCTATATCTTTTATTGCTTTTCAAAAAGTCAAATGCGAAAAGACATTATTATGTGAATACCTCAAACCCTAGCAACTAAATACCAAATACTTAGCATGTGAGCCATAACATGTAAATTTGTATTGTTCATCAGTGCTAATTTTCAGCACACAAACTGTCATGCTAGGATACATGCCCAACTGCTTATTCATGTGTTTGCATTAAGGATGTAATTATGTTGATAATTTCACTGATTAAGATGATTAAATTGTTCAGATTTGGCCTTTATGGAAAACATGTTGTTACCAAGGAGACTGCAATTTTAACATATCTTTTCACATCAACTCCAGTAAGGAACAGTGCAGGAAAATAACATTCCATTGTATCCCAGGCCCTTACTGGGACCACTGTAGTGGCCCCAGCCACAGTGATCCACTGTAGTCCCATTATACAGACACGCTTGGTCCATGTGGGTTGGTGCATTCTGTAAATAAAGGAGCAAAATACAGGTGCAAAGTTTAACAAGACAAATTGAGGAATCTGTAGTTAAACATTACAGTCTAGGCATCATCTGTGAAAAGAATGATTGCAGGGCTACCAGACAACCAGCTTCAAACCACCAGCTGCCTTTGAAGCAGTGTGCATGCTAGTCATTATATAATGCTAATTACTTACGAAATAAGTGAAACTCCCTGACAGAACAATAATAAAAAAAGAAAAATACACAGTATACATGTCACTAACTATGTCAATGTTAATGTCAATTTTATTTATATAGCACATTTAAAAAAAAAACAATGTGGACCAAAGTGCTTCCCAAACAGGAATGTGACTATGGTGACATTTGTCACTTTGGAATAATTTAAATAACTGACAAAGAAATTTAAGTACCCAGACAGAGTCATGAAAATGAAATGTTACTACTCATGTTACAGTCAAATAGACTGTTTTTGTAATTATTACAATATCACATCAAATCAGATCAAATGAACAATAGTGTTGGCAGTTTAGGTACACAGCTGGCGTTTGACCCCCCTCAGGCTTGGATACAAGTGGGGATCCAGTGCAGAACAGTCACACAGCCATTGAATTCTCTTATGAGGCAAGTCACTGTTGGTGCTCTTCACTCATTGTTTTGACCAACTGTTGGACTTTCTGGCAACTTCCTCATAACAGTATCCCTCCAATTGTGGTACCACCTTTTTTGCCTTTAGTGCATGATCTAGGCATCCCAGTGCCTTGCAAATTGAATTTACACACCCATCACTGGTCTGCATGTGTTAATGTTCAAATCTTACTATTTATCAAGTTTTTTTTGGATTATTTTAATAACCATAGCTCTGAGTGAGACACAAGAGACCAGCTTTATTCACAAAGTAACTACAGGTAGTCCTCGACTTACGAAGGAGATCCGTTCTCACGCTGCGTCGTAAACCGAATTTGACGTAAGTCGGAACATGCATGGTACGCGGCATTGTAAATACGTTTTTTTTTTTTTTTCAGCGTTAAGACAAAACCAGCGTACATTCTGTACCATAAACATGTACAGTACTGTATTTCTAAGTGGTTAGCTAACACAGTACCCTACACAATTATCAAAAAACACATAAAATACTGCACAGTACATTTCATAATGAAACAAAACAGTAAAAAAAAAAAAAAAACCAGTACCTGTATCCCTCCGCCACTGGTGCGCCGCTGGTTCTCTCTTTCTCTTTATTCTTTAAAATCCAATCCACCTCGGTCAGGAGTGTGTACAGGAAAGTCAAGCCAACAGAGTTTATTAGAACAAACAAGAGCTGCTATTTCCACAGGCTGCAGGCAGCTCACGCCTTAGAGCACAAACACAGCAACTTCCATCATGTCATTCCCGAATGAGCTCCTCCAGCTGGCATGGTTTCCCACAACAAAATGGACGCCAGAGAGCGGGGGGAGTCAACAGGGTCTTAAAGGGAAAGCAGGGCCTTAAAGGGGAAAGGTATTAACACCCCACACAAAAAAGAAACGTATGGATTTCTGTGCTGTGTAACTCGAAATAAGGCTGTTCAAAGTCCATGGGAGGTGCGTCGTAACCACGAAACATCGTAACTCGAGACCGTCGTAACCCGAGGACTACCTGTATCTACAACTGAACAACTCAAACAGAAAAGAGTTAAGTTTTTCCAGTGGTCCAAAGTGCAGACCAGAATCTGGCAGAAATACTGTGGTGTTGGACTCATTTTACAGAGATAAGAGCAGAAATAGATCTCTGCAAATCCCAATGAAATAAACAATGTTCTAAAGAAGAGTGGGCTCATATTCCTCCACAGCCATGAGGGAGACCGATAAAGGGGATTCTACAAGATAAGTTACAGGCTAGACGTTTTTTTCATATACAGCTTCTCGATTAAAAAAAAAAAAATCTAATGACACGATGGAATCTGTTGTTTTTTGTTCACGTGAGGTTAGATTTGGGACAATTATAGAACCTGGTAAAAACCAAATGCTTTTTATTATGTCCTGAGACATAAAAAAAACTAAAACTGAAACAGGTTGGACAGTTTTCCCATGAGCATTTCAGTCTCTTTACCGTTCACTTTGTTTTTTGTCAGTTTGTTAGGGCTTCTGTGTGTATGTGCCTGTCTGTCATTGTATTTGCATACAGCAGTCTTTGTCAAATCACCCCTCCAATTAAAGATGAAATGCATGCAGTGACCTACTACCAAATGAGTCCCTTTTTACTCAGCAGGCCACATTCTTCAGAGGCAACACAGATATGGATGTGTGCGACTGTATGTGTGCGAGTAAAAGAGACAGACAAATTACGAGTCCCCTTCCTGTGGATTCACCTTGACACAAAATTACACCAGACTCCATTAGTGGACTTTGTATCATGTTGTTTCTTTCCTCCTCCTTACTGCATCTGTCAATTTACATCACTTGTGGTCTGTGTGTTTAGTTTGTTCACATGTAGTTAAAAAAAAAAAAGATCAATGGAAAACCTTAGGGTTTGTGGCGACGATAATAAATAGGTAGTTACGAGTATGAAGAGACCAAAGATAAACCAGTGCACCTCTAGAGAAATGGCATGGCCAACAGAAACACTGATAAACTTCTAAAAACAATAGAAGAATACATAATGTATGAAGGTCTATTCCTAAGGTGATCCATGTCTGCCTCTACACTCATTTGCCCCACTTTGAGCCCTTGAGAAAAGCTCTTAACCCCACCAGCTTCTCTTTGGGTACCTTAGATGGCAGTCCTCTGCACCACTCGTTGGCTGCATCAAGAAGGGCATCCGACGTAAAACAATTAATAAATCTTCATGCAGCTTCGCTCGCTGAGGTGACCCCTGAGGAAGGGAGCAGCTGAGAAAAGGAAGAAGACTGCCGGGGGTGTCCAAAGTGTGTCCTGCAGGTATAATTAGAATGGTCCAGTCATGTCTCACAGGCTTAGGAGGTCGATGCATAGGGACACATTTTGACAAGTGAAAATGTCTGTCTGTCTATCACTCTATCACTTTCTATCTATCTATCTATCTATCTATCTATCTATCTATCTATCTATCTATCTATCTATCTATCTATCTATCTAT
>JARVGS010001792.1:22169357-22182719 GCA_031762315.1 Hypsolebias antenori | reverse complement strand
TTGTGTGTGTGTGTGTGTGTGTGTGTGTGTGTGTGTGTGTGTGTGTGTGTGTGTGTGTGTGTGTGTATTCTTCTTAAAGTTAACTTTTTTTTTACATGGGCCTAAGACTAAAGCAACTTTTTTTGCACTATGCATTGTTCTTTCCATGATAATTTGTGATGAGCATGCAGATTTTTTACATTTATTTTAGATGACACCAAACTGTTATCCTCTGTAATGATGAGATTTTAGTGCCTGAACCTGACCAGATTTTTTTTTTATCTGATCATTTAGATAAACTGCAAAGTATTATGAAAACACTCTAATTTACATCACAAGAATGATACAAAATTAAAAATAAATAAATAAATAAATAAATAATTTCAGCTAAAATAGAATACAGTATTTAGACTTTTTTTAACCACCTCCCATCATTTTGGTATTTTTGTTTGTTTTATATGTTTTAAAGAATAATGCAAGAAGGCTTGAGGTTACACATATAAATGTATTAACCTACATAAACTCGATACTAAATAATATTTTATAAACAAGATTATGAAGATTAGTAAATGTCTATGTGTAATCTTAAAACAATATAGGTCATTATTTCAATAACCAAAATGTACTAAATCATATTTTTAAAACTTTTGGTTAATGACATAATGACCTATATTGTTTTTATCTTGCTTTAGATAAATTTTCCCTTATTTATTTATTTATTTTTTTTTTTTAAGAAATTTCTGCTGTAAATTGTTTCAAACAAATCCAACAGCAAACAACGTGCTTCTTTTTAAAATCATGAAATGGCCTCTTTATTTTATTTTTTTATTTACAAAAAAACTAACTTTAATTTTTTATTTTTTTTATTATTTTGAAAAAAAAAAAAAAAAAAGATTGAAACTGTCCCTGCAGGACAACACATATAAAAATAGACCTGATTAACAATTAAAGTGTGAACTTGTTAGCAGTTTGAGCCAGTTGTTGGTGCCTTATGTCATGAAAACAGATTATATGGAATGCGCACACAACCACATGTGCACACAAATAAACCAGAAAGCTTAGCCGCTGCAGAACTCAGCCCAGGCAACTGACATGCAGTTAGTTCTTTTTCAGAGTGATTATACAGTATGCACTTGAGTCTGTGTGAGTGTCTGTGCATGTGAGTGTGGGTGAGGGTGCGGAAGGGCTGGTGCGAAGGAGTCTGCAGCATGAATATTAACCCAGTTTCCCAATGCTAGGGATGTCCTGTCTTCACCGGAGGAGACATGGTGTCATATATTCCAGGTGGTTAACTGAGTCACTGTGTGCACTGTGACATTTCAAACCTCTTTCACCTAATTCATATGCAATCAGGATTGTATTGTATGTAAACCAATACATGTGCAGGCCTGTCTGATGATGGATATTCATTCTAGACAAAAAAACATTGTGAATCACTTCTTGCACTTCTTTTACACTCATATGATAAACACTAAATGATAACTCCAAATAGATTAGTCATTTGAGCAATGTCACAAAGTATGTTGCAAATTAGACTTTTACAACGTTTGAGGCTGCACACTGAGATACATATGTACAAGATGATTTATACACATTGATATATATGCGATTTGATACATGTTCACACATGCTTTCCTCTAAACACACATACACACACAGGGCACAATGAGATGCATTAAGGTCAATCCTGTGTGTGCAGAGTCTTCCTGGAAAGAGGAAGGTAGCAGTAGCTGGCAGGCTTACTGCTCCAGATCGATACGGGATTGCTTTTACTGCTGTTTGTGGACGCCTCCTCTCCACTGTGTTATTTTATCCTTCGCTGAGCTCTGTTCATTTGTTGTTCATTTGCTCTGCTGTGTTGGTTCAATAAATCTTATATCATCTTTGTTTTCCCCTATTACAAACAGCCAGCTTTCCTTTGCCAGGTCCTCTACCGCATGTCTTCCCTTCCTGAGGAGTTTGAGCCTATGCAGCATCATCCAGCAGGCCCATCTGTGATGCTGCAAGGAAGAGGTTGGATGGAAGCATGCAATATACAAACAAAAGGAAAATAAATTCACTCTACACCTACAGATAACACAGCAAAGCTTTGAAGCAATAAAGGCAATCAGACTTTACATAAATGTGCACAACCACGCATCACAGTTGTTTAAACTTCAAAAGACATTACAGTGATCTTCTAAAATTTCATGAATACTATTTTAAGTCTCTTTGGACATTTATATATTAATCAAAATAATAATATATACATTTTATGTTTTATCTGTAGTTTATTCAAGGTGGCAAATTAGGTTTAACCATGTTTTGTTAAACAAGTTCATGTAGTGAAGGAGGAGAAACACAATGAATAGCACAGTCCTAAAATTATTAGTCATGAATTTAAAATGGTTTAGCTTTTTTTATCTCACATATGTGTGTTGCCTGTAAATAGAAACACTATTTGTCTTATCAAAACCTCACCATGAAATAAATCTTGACAATGTAACAATAAACCCACACTTTCAAAGAAACGTCTTAGATTTGCAATACGATGACTAGTGTTTCCCATTAAAAGTACCCGAAGTTAATATGTTTTGTACACTCAAGCTTTTTGAACAAAGAATGGAATAATAAAAAAAGTAGATGACACAATTCAGTGGCTTTCTTTAATGATGAAACAATTATGATGCTGCAACCTAATCATCGGTGCTAAACACAACTATGTTTTAGAACTAATTCATTAAGAAAACACATTTACTAGTAATAGGTCTGACTCATTTTCTTGTGTGAACCAAAACATTTCTCTTGGTCAACATTTATTCTTCTGAGTGTAGTGAGACTCATGCTACAATGTTTAAATATAGTTAAAAAAACAGGTCTGCTTACAAGAACAAATTGTGTTACTTGTGGCAGTTTTTTTTAATACATGAAAATATAATTAAAACATCAAGACTAACAGCATTACTCCAAATAAATAAACATACTAAACTCTTGTAGCTATTATGATGATCCAAATCATGTTTTATTGAAATTCCAGAATTGGCTAATTCTTAAAATGTGTTTTGATAAGTGTTAAATTCACAGCAATTAAAAATCCACACACATCAACCAAAGCCCTTCATGTCTTAAAATTAGGATTCAGTTTCTCTTGTCACAGGCAGTTTTTTTCTTAATTTAACTGGTGACAATCAAAGTTTACTTTGGGAAGGTCCAATGTGGGATATGAGAAGCTAAAGTTACAATAAAAGCAAAAACACTAACTATGGCTTGAGTTTCTGTAATCACCAGACCTGCTCGACAGAGAGTGCCAGGTTTGCCAAGGAAACTGTCACTGGGCTCACAGCTCAAAGCCCTGGTGCCACCCGACTTTGTTTGTGTTTTATTCCCCTGCCTTGCTTGCCATGGCAACCTGCTCTGTTTCCTTCACCACTCACCACTCTTTTTTTTTTTCTTGGTCTCCCTTTTCTTCACCTCATCACCTCTTTTTCACTGTGTAAAGCGATTCTCCAGGTGGAATTCGACCATTCAGAGGCTTGTGGACTGGCAGATATCTTGAGTGTGGTTTCTCCTTGAACCCATGCTCACCCCAGAAACAGAAGCCTGGGTTGCCATTGAGGCACAGCATGGCTTAGGTCCAGTATCTCTTCACAGAGAAGGACTGCCTAGCTCTGCTTGGTATACCCAGCTCCTGACAAAGAGTGCCATGGCTTATAAATCTGAACATAAACAGGAATCTTCCTGTTGGATTATTCATTTTACCACAAATTTGGCCACAGACCAGATTTGCCAATGAAAGGGAACAATGTGTTGTGTATGGTTATTGTCAGGGTGTGTGCATCATGAGGAGGTGTTGAGGACCAGTACTGGACAACTGCATCATAGAACTCACTAACACTATTATTAACATATTTAAAAAACTTGTAATTTGGCTCAACATAACAACTACAAGAGTTTAATGTATTTATTTATTTGGAGTAATGATGTTAGTCTTGAAGTTTTGATTAGATTTTCATATTATTATAACCTTATTATTATTGTTAACTGCTATTTTTGATCAGGACGTGTCTTTTAACCCCACATTAAAAATGTTACTAGAACCGCCAATTCACAATCGTACTTCTAACCTATAAAGCTCTCAACAACCCAGCTTCATCTTATACAGGTAGTCCTCGGTTTATGACGCAGTTCCGTTCTCACTGCAGCGTCGCAAACCGAATTTGACGTAAGTCGGAACATACATACAAACTGCACCTAAGCAGTTTTCCTCCGTCCATCCTCTGTATTCACCACTGTGTTTACGTCATAAAACCGCCGTTCATAAAACAGCTACTTTTCCACAGCTGCTGCCTGTTTCTGCTGGTCCAGCTTGATCCAACAAGTTTAGTTTTGTTTTTTGAATGTCCAGAGGACCAGACTTAGCTTTTTTAGAGAGTACAGTGCAGTATTTCTCCGCCGCTATGTTTACAGCGTAAAACCGGAAACCGGAAACGGCATAACTCGGCTTTTCAAAATAAAATTTCAAAATATATATTTTTTTAATTTTTTATTTTTTTAATGGGAGGTGTGTCATAAACATGAAACGTCGTAACTCGAGATCGTCGTAACCCAAGGACTACCTGTATTCAATAGCTTATTGTTCCTTATTTCTCTAACAGAGCACTTTGCTCTCAGACTGAAGGCTTACTTGCAGTAGAGTTTGTCAAAGCAGAATGGGAGGAAGATCATTCAGTTATCGGGCTCCTCTCTTATGGAACCAACTTCCAGTTTCTGTCCATGACGGCTGACACATTGTCCAGTTTTAAGACTGGGCTTAAGACTTTCCTTTTTGATAAACCCTATAATTAGGTTTAGTTTTTATGCTCTTAAGCTTAGACTACTAGAGGACAAATAGACTTAATTTTCTTAAATGATTTTCTAAAATGTAATAGTTTTCATTTGATACTATTTCTATCTTAGCATGTGATTCTTCACCTTCCATTGTGGATCTGCTACCAAACCCAGCTGGTTGAAGCAGATGGCCGCTTTTTCTGAGTCTGGTTCTGCTAAAGGTTTCTTCCTCATGAGGGAGTTTTTCCTTTCCACTGTCACCTTCATGATTGCTCAAGATGAAAGTTCTGTGATGGAGTTAAACCCAAAGCAGTCTGCTCCTCAGATAAATGGTGTTAAATTAATATTTTTATATGACTGTTTCTGATAACTTATTTGTATACATTCTGATAACTTATTTGTATATACCTGTATGAATGTTTCTGTCCAGTGCCCTGAGATGACTTATGTTGTGACTTGGCGCTATATAAATTAACTTAATTGAACTGAATTACCATTTGCTTTGTGTTTTAACACATTTTACCAATTATGTTCCTAGTGGATATATGTGTACCTGTTTTAGGTGTGCATCATCAGACAGATCACCTTGACAGTGGCCAGTCAAAGAGAGCCGTCGGCACCGAAACTGAGAAGGCGGGTTCATCTGTCTCCCAGAGGTCTATTCTGTTCAGCACAGCTGTCCCTTTAGACTTTTTTCTCTTCTGTCTTGTCTTTTTTTTTCTCCTTTGCTTTATTTCTCTCTCTGGTTCAGTCTCTTACAAGCACACACACACACCTACACACACACACACACACGTGCACACCTACACACACACCCTCCAGCTGGGAGGTCCCAAGAGACTGTGAGGCTCACTGACTGATTAGGTCCCAGGTAAAGCACTGCCCGGGAGCCTGCTATAGAGCCAAAGTCAATGACGTAGCTCACAAGAACACGAGTGACTACTGTACACATTTCTCAAGCGTTTTAGCGCATGCACGCACACACACATACACACACACACAATTTTTTTTGAATGCCTACTGTTCTTATCAGGCAGCTGCTCATGCAGTCTGCTCACCACTGGGATTTCCCCTTGATGTATGTAATATACTGATATTATTTCCTCTTTTGCTGGATAGTTAGTCACCAAGCCAAGTGGTTCACTTAAGAAAGTGGGGTACGACTATAATATTATTTCAGGCTATGAAAATATTATGCTACAACAACTGAAGAAAGTCCAATGCTGTAATTGTTTTGTTTCTGTTTTTATCTTTTCTAATGGCTTGATTCCAATTATTCCTTTAATTTACATTACTCATTTGCTCTTCTTGCTTCCAATCATTCTTGACAATAGATTTGCCTTTAACAATAGCCCTTCATAGCACTGCACCCTGATTTATAAACCATGCACCGCAATGCAAATCAGGAAGTCACTGGACAATGGCAGTGGCCCCTGTCCAATCCACAGGCTGTAAAACGGTTGCAGTCTCTGATTCTATTCTCTGTTCTCTGCTGTTTTACAGTCTGTCAGGCTCTTAGTAGCTTTGTAGTTTGAAGCTTAGACTGGAACCTTCCAGTGCTATTTCCAGCACTCTTCTAAAAAGCCATCATTGTGAAGGTATAATTACAGACCCGTACACTCTGCTTAATTGTCAAACAATAGGGTATACTTTTACAAAAGGACATGGAATTTTTTTATTCAGATGTATTTCTCTATAGACAACAATGCTCTACATGTTCAAGAAAGATCAATCTATCCATTCAATCCAGTTGATTTGTGTAGCTCCAGTTCTCAGCAAAAGTCATCTCAGTGCAGTGAAGTGACACGCATAATGTATACAAGCCAATCAGTAGATTGTATCTTAAGGAAGCCATCAGATTGAGCTGAATCTTCACGTTGTCACAATTTCCTTTCCAAAGCAAGCACATTGGCAATATTGGAAAGGAATGACTCTCTTTTAACATGGATAAACATCCAACAGAACCAGCCTCAGAATTAACAGCCATATTTCTCAACAGACTAGGCCAGACATCCACCTAAAAATGTAATAAATAATTAAGTAAATATCAACAAATATTGAGTAATTTTATTTATCTTGGAGATATAGTCTACTAGGAGGTAGGTAGGTAGGAAGGTAGGTACATAGGTAGGTAGGAAGGTAGGTACATAGGTAGGTAGGTAGGCAGGCAGGCAGGCAGGCAGGCCGGCAGGCAGGCAGGCAGGCAGGCAGGCAGGCAGGCAGGCAGGCAGGCAGGCAGGCAGACAGACAGACAGACAGACAGACAGACAGACAGACAGACAGACAGACAGGCAGGCAGACAGGCAGACAGACTGACAGGACCTGACTTAACTTTGTTGGACTTTCCAATTTACTCTTTTCATCATAAACAGCTCCAGCACTGAGGCTGTTTTGAGACAAATGTATACAAGTTCATCATTTCTGACCATCTAGACTGCAGTCCCCTCCACAACTTTTGCTTCACTACAAAAATTTGAATTCATGAGGGAAAGGAAATAACAGCACTTTGAGAAAATGCTCCCAGCAACCAAAACCCTCAGAGGAGCAAGAAGTTCTCCAAAAATATTCAACTTGTGCAGCAATTCAATCTTCTGGTTTGGCAACATTTATTTAGGCTTTAGTTTGACATTTTTGTCATAGAGAAGTAACATTTAGTGAACTGGTATTAACATCCACTCAGCTAATTCACATTACTGAATGTACATTTATTGATACTGATGTTGTTGAGTCCTTTGATTGTTTTATCTCCTGCCACTGAAAGAAGGAGAGGTGTAAATCAATAATGCTTTTGCCAGTTTCTTTGTGTGTGCATGTGTTTGAATGTCTGTAGCGTGAGCACAGTATTTCATGAACCAATAAACATTAAATAAAACTTGGACAACTTGGTTAATGAAAACGGCTTTAACTCAGAGTTGTACAGGTTTTAGGCTGAAGTTTGAGTTGGTAGAACCTGAGTGATGTTCACAACACATATTCTGAACATGCATATCTTTGAGTAAAACCATTACTTGTTGGAACCAACTTTGTTTGGCTGTTAGCAAAATAGCTCATAAACCAGAGGGCATATTTTTAATAAAACTCTCCAAAATATTTATTGGTTGTACTGTATTTACATTTGGAGTCAACCCAACTCAAGACAGCCACAGTTAATCAACATAAACAAATAAACACAAAAATAGATATAACTTTGTCCATTTAAAGAGAGTGAGGGAAAAAAGCTGGTGTAGTAGTAACTGAGAGTTGTTCACACATACGCTGAGCTATATCACCTCACGTGAGCTTTCACAATATTGCGTGGCTCATGCATAAAGACAGTCAATTAGAAGGTTTGATCAAAATGGTTACAACTCTGTTCTTTTACAGCAAAATATGACTTTAGTTTGAAACTTGAAAGAAAGACATATGCATTTCTTTAAAGAATGCTAGACCTTTTAACTGTTATTCTGTGGACAGTGTTTCCTGCAGGAAATAGTCTAATTGCATTCCATGTGAAGTAGTTCCAATGCTGACACTCACTGTATTCTTCTCACCAGATCTCAAATGGACTCAGTTCATATTCTGCTCTGTTTTCTGAGGCTGCTGAGCATTCACTTGGCAGCTTGTTTGTTATGTAGTAAACAAGATGTAATTACCATCTGCTCAAGGCTAAGGCTCAAGGCTTCTGAATGTGTTCTCTACTTCTCTTGTGTCAACTCTGGCGCACATTCTCACTGGCCACTGTTGGCCTGCATGCTGAAGCAATAAATCCAGTTGGAATAGTGTGATCTGAAATATGACACTGTGCACTGTGCAGCTGTGTTTAACCCGCAGTGTTGAGTGGAAGATTTCGCTCGAAGTTCCAGAGATATTGATGCCATCGAGCGTAATCCATGTTGTAGCACAAAGAAAGAATTAAAGGTCTAACATTCCTTGAAGGAATACAGGAGATGTTCAAGTTTTCAGATCTTTTCATGTACAAAATGTTTAAGTTTTGGCATTTTAGTTAAACCCTGAAAATATTATGTGATCTTGTCAGTGGTGTAGTCTACGCGATATGCGAGCATACAGAGTATATCCGCTAGAAAAGCTTAAGATTTTCAGTGTACCCATTTAAAAGTGCCCAGTGATACATGACAAGGCACGTGTCATTGATACGTAAAACGGCAGGTAAACACTTCCTGTCTGTATGCAGCGCTTATTACATTCGCTTATCCAGCGAATCACTACTACTTTAATACTTGAACACGTTTTGCTTTGATACTGTTTTATAAATTCTTTAATATGCTTTTAATACAAAACCAACTGTTGTAAAAGGTTTGTTGTATATTTATTCAAATACAAACATCAGATAAATTTGGAAATGTTCACTATGCTTAAAAAATCAGCTTAAATTGACGATTACATTGTACTAACCAGTGTACTTTGGTTTCTAAGCACAGTATACCATTACAAAAATGTAGACTACACCACTGGATCTTATGGAATACTGTATTGTGAGATCTCGAACGATCGGTCCGTGCTTGGAGTATGTGTTGTGATTAACTCTAATTTAGTTCCACACCAAATTTTAGCGCAATAGCAACAAATTTGTAGAAGTTGTGACCTTATTGTATTTTGTATTCAGTCCTATTTGTGGCGTTCATGGACAGATACTTGAGGCACAATCCCTCATAGCTACTTTTAGCTGGTGATGTGGTTCTGTAGGTCTTTCTAGGCCATGACCTTCAGCTTGCACAGGAACAGTTCAAGCTTGTGCAAGCTGCTAAAACAAGCTTCCTTTACAGGGTGATATGAAGGTATGGTAATGAGTTCTGTCATTTAGTAGGAGCTTGGAGTAGATCCACTGCTTCTTTGCATCTAAAGGGGTCAGATGAGGTGGTTACGGCATCTGATTAGGATGTCTCTTGGATGACTCCTTTTGGAGGTTTTCTGGGTATGTTCCCCTGGAAAGAAACACCAGAGCAGATTCAGAACTTGCTGAAGGGATTATGTGTCCTCCGTCATGGCCTGGGAACACCCTGGAATTCCCCAAGAGAAGCTGAAAAGTGTCACTAGGAAGAGGGATGTCTGGGTTTCCCTCCTGGATCAGTTTTATTTTGTTAACACAATGAACACTCACACAGGTAAAAAAAAAACAATGCCTCCACCTTTCAGCAGAGGTGACGATGAACAAAAAGGAAAAAGAACGAAATGATCTTGTGACTGGAACTTTTTTCATGCAGGGGTCAAAGGATAGAATTTCAGTTCATCACTTTAGTTTAGCTAAGACCACTAAAGCACAACCGCCCATGCAACCTGACCTGGAGGTAAACAACTCTTCAACACATGAACAACCATGGAGTGTGAAAGGAGACAGAGCCGAACATGAACCTATCATTGGGTCCAATGTCTCGTCCCTGTGTTTAACACCTTCAGTGACAGAGGTCCACAACAGGTCAGTGTCTGCTGACTGGATCAGTTTGCATGAAGGTGCTGTAAGACAAACCAAAAGAAACGCAATGGTGCACTTGATGGAGACACTGGTCCAGCCCCCCAACTGTAATCCACTCTGCTCAGTTCTGTATCTGCAGGTCATTTTGGAAACAAAACTGAAGTTCATCATTTTCCAGCAGTCTGTGATATTGCTCCAACTTTCATGCAAAGCTATATTAACAGGGGGAAAAAAGCATTTTCTGTGAAATACTGTGTAGATCAGGGCTTAATTTGGGCTGGATCATGCCGGAACAGGATCCAGGAACACTCTTATTTTGACAGGGTGCGTTCCGGTAACTGCTTGGTTCCGGTAACTCTCAGGATTACTAAAAATAAAGTCATAAACAAATCTGATTGCCTTGAATGAATAAAACTTGGATATGTAATCTGAAAATGATTACATAAACACTAATTTTAAACATAACAGCCACTTACAACTTCTTAATATCACATACCATCTGCTCCTTCAAGTAAGCATTTCTAACTCTACCCTTAAAAAATCTCTGCCCCCTAAAAGTTCTGTCATAAGCAATTTAATTAAAAACACAAAAAATATTATTATACAGCACAACTAAATTTCAAATCAGTTTTACAGTTGAAGTGGGTCATTAATAACATTTTGATTATTTATTAAAATTATGAGAAAATGTTTGATGGGTAATCCCGTTGTTACGTACATTACGTATCAAAACGACGGCACAAATTTGTCAAAATAACAGCAATCATAATGCCAAATAGACAGTCCAGTTTACTTTAATTGAAAAAGGCTTCTCATTGTACAACAACCAAGGATTGAAGCACATGAAGGCAGTGGCAATGGAGACAGTCCTGGAACTGAAGCGAGCGGTGTGGGTGAGTGCTGAGCTAACCAGGCTGTTGTACCCAGGCAGGAGCCCACAAGCAGCCACCATGAACAGCCTGAGGAGGAGCCTGGGGGTTTCACATGTGGAGGAGAACAACAGTGAGGAGGACAGTGGAGTCAGCGGAGAAGAGTTGGACTCAGAACCGTCAAGTGGGGAGTTCTCCTCATCATGAGAAGTGGAGTGTGCTCTATTCACACAAGGAGAGAGCTGTTGGTCAGGCTACTTCTTGTTGCTCTAAAATAGTTATTGAATCAATTATTTACAAATGTAGGTAAATGTAGATGTTGAACAATCTGTTAAAATACACAAGAATGCAGGAAATGGCATCTACTTTATATTTCAAACAAAGATTTATCTGTTTGCGCTCAAAATACACAGTGGGATCAGTATCAGTCACAACTATACTAAATTTTAAGTACCAATAAATATATGTAAAGTTGACTATGTTATAACCATTTTTGCTCTTTTTAAGGTCTATGGTCTGAGGTTTATGGCTGTGGCAGCCATCTTGATTTGTGTTGATTCCAAAACTTAATCACTTGTAAATGCACATGAAATGCTCTGAGTTTCATAAAAATTTGTCCAGCGGGTCTTAAAATGTTTAGCTAACACTACAGACAAACAAAGACACAGATAAAAACAGCGGCGGTTGATGATACAAGTATAAGTCGACAGCATCAACAACAATTACCTGTGTGTTTATTTTGATCACATACTCAGTAATTTCCCGACTGCGGTGTATAAATAAAGCTAACTGACGCAACAACCTGAGGTGATCGCAGCAGATTTCAGTTACAGGTGCAAACTGTTGATGGTGCACCTGTAACTGTCACTGGCAAACCAAACAAACAAACAAACAAACAAAAAACTCTTAGACCCACATTTTAATGTCTAATTTTTCTGCAGCACTGCAGGAGCTCCATTGTGGTGCACAATCTGCTCCATGAATTTACCACTCTGTTTAGTGAGCTCTGCACAAAAAAAGAAAAAAATTAAACTTTCAAACTTTAGATAAACAACCACTTTATTTTACGGTTAGACATAAGTGGGGGGAAACTGCTATTTAATCATTATGTGAGTACAAAAGTTTGTATTTAGTAGGGGACATCAACAAGCAAGTGGGTTTACTGGATATCTTTCTGCAATAAATGTCTTCAACAATGTGGTAGTTTAGACATACTATTTTTCATCAGCAATAAATATTTGTTTCCCACATTCTTTCACTAATCCTAACCAAGCACAACTGAACTTTAGTCTACAGTGGGTAGCCAAAGTACAAAGTATTTACCCCCTTGGTGTTTTATTTTAAGTGATAAGTGCAATGTTTCCCCATTTACCAACCACTACATTCAGAAGCCACATTAGATAAGACCAACTTGTGGATTGTCTGTCAAAGATCATAATATATTCACTCCTGTCCTTACAGTCAACACAAGTCCAACACCTAATAGTACTAAGCAATGGACAGTATGAGGACCAAGGAACTCTTCGCACAGGTTGAAGACAAAGTTGTGGGAACTTACAGACCAGGTTTGGATCAGTTCCCTGAGTTTTCCCTGTCTGGAAAATATGAAAGTCATTTTCCAGGTTTCCCTGATTTCCACAGTCACTGGGGACATTCAACAGGGATACATACAGTATATCCAAATGTGTTTAAAAAAAAAAAACAAAAAAAAAAAACAAATGGGTAAATTAACAAATGAATGAATAAATGAACCATGTCAAACAGTGAAGCATGGTACAGTGAAGCATGGTGCAGTGTTATGCTGTTGGGATGTTTTCATCAACAGGTACTGGGAGACTGGTCAGAGGAGAAGAAAAGGTGGATGGAGGAGAATACAGAGAAGTCCTTGATGGAAACCTGTTGGAGTTTCAGAGAATTCAAACTCAGGTTTGTCTTCCAGAAGGGAATGACCCTAAACACCCTGCTGAAACTGCACTGCACTGGTTAAAGAAGAGCCAGGTAAATGTCCTGGAATGGTCCACTCAAAGTTCAGACCTGGAAAGCTCCTTTAATAATTTATCAACATTATTAAAAATGCATTAATAATTATTTTTTAAATAAAAACACCCTTTATTTTACCTTCATTCAACTGCATTAGCCTGAATGATTTTGTGTAGGTCCATATACAGGTAGTCCTCGGGTTACAACGGTCTCGAGTTACGACGTTTCGCACTTACGTCATACCTCCCATTGACTTTCAATAGCCTTTTTTCAGTTACACACAGTGCCGTTTCTTTTGTGTGTGGGGTGTTAATACCT
>JARVGS010001792.1:22082743-22109019 GCA_031762315.1 Hypsolebias antenori | reverse complement strand
CCAGATGAACAAAAAAAAAAAAAAAAAAAAAATTTGAAGAAAAAAAATTAAACCGTACATGGAGCACAACTCTCACAGCCCCCTAGGTGTTATGCTTCCACTGCCCTCTTCTTCACTCCTCCATTTCAGGTCTTTATTTCCTAAATAGAAAAAATAAATAAATAACGAGTGCTGCTTGATGGTAAGGATAAGCGTGCAAGAGAGAGGAAGAGGAGGGAAATAAAAATTATGATTTATACACGGCACATTGTTTGCTTTTCTGCCCATTTGGGAGGTTTTACTTTCTTTTTCGTTTTTTTTCTGATCGTTGCCCAGAGCAACTCTAATAATAACAATAATATTACTCTTAATGAAGAACATTCAGGGGGTTTCCCTTTACGCGACTCTCAGAAAAAGAGTATAAAACTGTTCACGTTTGTTTAAAGATTCCTCCCCACATGCCACATCTCCTTCACCAAAAAAGACCCACATGGCGAAGGATGGCGAGGCATATACAAAAACCCCGAACCTGCTTGTCAACCCGTGCGATCAGTCGCTGCACAGAGACAAGACAGAGGTGGCTGAGAGACGACAGAACACAGAACGGCATCGGCGTCGCGATGCTAATGCATTCAGCCTGCCACCGCATCCAACAACAAGGCAAAATATCACACGACTCACTTCACAAGATGTTCCTACTACAACAACAACATCAACAACAACAACAGACACATCAGCGCGCGCGTTCGCGCAGACGTACAGTAGCGCACGCGCCTGCATGCAGAAACAACAACACGGCGCGTTAAAAACCAACGACCAGGCAGAAGATTTTGAAAGCAAACAAACAAGTCAGAGCACGAGGAACTTGTCGCTGACTTTGTGACAGACAAATAAACGATAAGTGGGGGAAAAAATATGTACTGTTTTGTGAGAAAAAGAGTTAAATTGTGGTGGCGTACTAGCAGTTTACATTCCAGGATGAAAATATAACTTAGAAAGACAACCAGTGGTTTGTCTGTGTGTGTACAGGCTACGTAAAGTACAATGAGTGTTTAGCTAAAAATAGATGATGGTCAAACAGCAGCAGGGTGATACAGCACCCCTCACTTTGGCCACATCTTGACAGTCAAGGCACTGTGCCAAAGCTTGTAGATTCACAGCAGTAATTTAATATTTGTTTGCCTCTATTATTTCATCATTCCTCTTCCTCCTCTGACTCCCTCTTGCTTATGAGGGTTAAGTAACAGTACGCTTTATCAGATTACTGGGTCTGAGGTCTCTTTTAAACCTCTCTTTGCCATCTTGATGTTGTGCAGCTGTGCAGACTCTTTAATCACACGCTATCTTTTTTCACTCACCCCTCTTCTCCTCTCCTCCCTTCTTCTTGTCTTCCCTCCTCCCCTAAACATATGTTAATTGGCTGCTTTCTGTGACAAATTACGAGCGCTCACTTTGATGAGGTCGGCTTGTGATGGTGCTGGGAGTGGAGTACAGTGGAACTGCCAGACCCTCACCAGTCCCTCTCCCCACCCCTGCTTTTAACCACTCCAAAAACGAGTGCGGCACCCAGCCGATGAGTAATGAGAGGCTTGGGCTGGGTCTGGCCGGGCTTGAGTCTTAGTGGGGGCCACTCCCCTAAACAGAGGCTGATCTGTAGGTAACGTATGCTGCCACATGCCCTCCACACTGCGTACAAGCTTCCGCCTCATGAAATCTGCCACCACCTCTCCTCTGGGAACTGTAACACACTGTGAGAGGAGAAAAGCTCAAGCTACACGTTGAAAAAATATCCAGGGGTTTTCTTTCAGCCTCTTACGTGTTTTATCGATTTTGCAATATTGTCAGTACAAGTATTTGATTGTGATTTTGAGTTGCAATTTGTCAATCGATGTTGACGTGTTTCAATTTTAGATTAGAATTAACCCATCCTCTCATAAACCAACTTTACCAGTGGAACAATCTCTATATAACAGTGAAACAATGCTCTACAATAATCATCGCAATCATTTTGTGTTAAAACGACCGTTTTTTTTTTATTTATTTTATTATCTGCCTCACTGTTTCTTTTGCTTAGACTCTTCCTCTGTCTCTTATTCTCTCTGTCTCTTCATTTCTCTGTCACAATCCCCCTCTCCCTGTGATCTAGGTTACTTGGTTTCCTAGTGGAGCAAGGGGACCAGAGGAGGAAAAAAAAAAAAAAAGGAAAATCAGAAGGTCGAATCTATGAAGGACATCCTTGTTGAAGTGTTCAACCTTCTACTTCTCTGCAAATTATACCCACACGCTGTGCATAGACTCAAAGCAGAGTTGCGGCTCTTGTTTCAACTCAGCGGCTAACATGAAGTATAATGTTGTTAGAGTGTCTCAGCAGAGAGAAAGTGCTATATCTGCTTAAGTTGGTCAAAAAAAAATAATAAATAATATTAATAATAAAAATAAATTACATATACTTGTAGTGTTTTTATGGAACTCAAACATGCTGAAGAACTGTGGCAGGAAATAAAAAAATAGTATATTCCACAACTTCCTCATAAACCTGACCGTTTGCACATGCTGACTGACTTACAACAAATAAAACCAAAAGTGGGAAATCTGATTCTTCTCATCAATGCATTTTCATAACCAAGAAATCAACAGGCTTCCTTGGACCAAAGCGCCCTCAGATGTATTGTATATTCAAAAGAGTTGCAAAATCAAGCTGCGCAAGAAGAAGTAAAGCAGGCACCTTGTGGTTGCATGAGGGTTAGCCATGTTAGCATTAGCCTGCGGGCCCTAATTGAGGCCAGGAGGGAGCATTTAATAATTGCTGTCACAAGATCAAATTTAATTCTCCTCTCTTCACAGCTACTACTGCTGTAGGGTAGAGTGAAACAAATTGTCATCAGAGAGTTCTAAATGAACAAAGCTTTTAATTAGGGTGATTAGAATGCTGTGGCAAAGAGAAGGAGTAAAGGATGGTGGTGGTGGAGGTGGGGGTGGGTGGAGGTGATGAAATCATCAGTGAATCGTTTCTAACTTGATGTATGTTGGTGATGCAGTGTACAGGGAAGAGTTATGCCTTTTCAGAATAAAACAGTTCTCTGTTTTATTCACAGTACATAATCCAGCAAAGTTCAGTCGGGTCATCTGGATGATTTCTTTTCTTTCTTTTTTATTTTTTGAGACATTTCGTCCTTCATCCAAAGGACTTCTTCAATCATTAGATGAAGTACCAAAAGTCTCAAAAAATAAAAAAATAAAAAATAAAAAAATTTCTTTTAAATAATAATAAATAAAAAGAAATCGTCCAGATGACCTGATTGAACTTTCTTGGATTTTCTACCTGGATTATTGCACATGAACTTTGATGTTTTGAACCACAATACATCATATATTGCTAAACTGTTTTCCAATTAAACTGCTGTGCAAAAACTCCTACAGAGTAACAAAGTTCTCAAAGTCCAAATCTAAGAGTTATTAACTATCAGAGCTGCTACTTGAGATTTTTTTTTAATATATTTTATTTAACTACATAATGACATTCCAGCCAACGACTTTGTCGAATGTTGTTTGGAACCAACGTGGGCCAAAAAACAAAAAAAAAACTTTTTTTTTTATTTTTTATATACAGTGTTTCATCAATCAGCTGATCTGAATTTGGACTCTTTTTCCTGGATATGTTAAAGAGACAGGGGCTGACAAAAAAGTATTAAAAAGGCCTTCAACAATTAATAGTAAACACACTTTTTGTCTCTTCAACCTAAACTTGAATGGATTCAAGTATAATTGTAAAAACATAGCTTCATAGAGTCATTTGGGGAAAAATAAATTACCAGACTAAACTGTCATCATTATGGTTGACACTTTGGAATATTGTTGCCAATAATTTTAAGACAGTCAAATTCCTCGTCGATGTGGTGGTCAGTGTCTGCAAGCACATGTCGTGCATGAGGTCTTGACTTCATTTTCAAACTTCTGACACATAAGTACATGCACACATTTTCTGCTCTTCACCCTTTCCGGTGCACCTAGCTAACATCCTGAGACATTGTCATACCCGTCAGGGTACGGTATATAAATGGGTGAATATGTCATTGCTTTGTGTTCTAGCGACGTGACTCATGGTTGTACTTGCGGATGTTGGGTACAATTGCTGCAGGAGTACATTTAGTACATCGGCTTGTTTGTTCTTTAATCAAAGATAAGCAGAAAACTACTTTTTCATCTCTGAGGAGACTGTCTCTCTCTCTCTTTTTTTTTTTTTTTGGTGGATATTTTCCGTTCCTGTTCCTTTAGTGTCAGGTGCTGGCTAACACCTGGATCCACATGCCGGACAGAGCAAGATGTGAACTGAGACAGTGGTTTGCGGTGACTGTAAAGTGAGATAAAATGAGGGAGCAACAAAGAGGAAGAAGTAAAAGAAACTGGCAGTGTTGATAAAGTGAAACTTGGTGAAGTTATTTGTGTTCAAACATCATATGTGTGTATCACCACAATCAGTACTACTTCCATATTCAAAGCCATTTCAAAACTTCTCTTTTTGGTTCTGTCAGTCACTCAGGTTTGACCTTGAGCGTTGTCACCTCTTCTAAAGTTTTTTAGCATTTTCTCTTACTATCATAATTTCTGTATCAGCTTTATACTTGAATATTTTGCCTCTCTGTAAGTTCTTGCCATGGAAAGACTGAATGTGCTGAATGGTGATTCATTCCAGTCTTTCCGGGCATTTTCAAATTGTGGCTAGCATTCACTTCTTCTTTTCCTCCTCTTCTCCTTTTTTGGTACTACTGTTTTTTTTTTTCCACTTTGGTAAAGGGGTGTTTATTTGTGGTCATCTGAGTTTATTTACTTATTGCTCATGGTTATAAGTCACTGTCACAACAAAATGCTGCCGACAACAGAGAGAGATTTCATTTTGAACCACTGCAGCTTCTCTTTCTCCACGTCCATGTTTGTTTTAACCTCTTCTTGCTTTCATGTGTGGCCTTTTGCTCGTCTGCCTTTGGCCCAGCAACTGCAGCTTTACAGCTCTTGGCCTGCTTTCAAAGAAGGGAGGGGGGCTTGACGCATTATGTCAAGTCATTTTGTCCTTGGGGAAGTCAGCACCGGGTTATGGAAAGATGGTTTTCACCTGTCTCCGTGCTGGCTCTGACGGATGGCTACCTATCTGTGTTGCCTCTGTGACGGCCCAAGGCCTGTGTTTCCTGGTGCTGAGTGAAACTTACAGCTGCCCAAACGAAGAGCAGACCTCTGGACTCTTCCACCCCCTCACACCATGTTTACATGCAACAAAGGTGTGGGCAAAAGTCTTTGTGCTTAGGTCAATATCTAACACTGTACGCACAAGGCTTATGGACTGTGTTATCTGTTTAAATTTGTACATGAAAATGAAATAGTTGTCATTCGCATAAGACGTAATTCTTGAAATAAAAAATGCTTCATACACAAATAAAGTGATAATAAATGTAAACAAAAATAAAACTAAACGTTGCAGTTTTCACAAAAATTAAATGTGAGAAATCATTAAAATGGCATACAATATAAAACAATAATAATAATAAAGTCTATGTAATGTCATCATTGAATGTTCCCATACAACGGAGAAATTGGCTCTCTGCATTTAACCCATCCACCACCAGGTGGAGCAGTGGGCAGCTATTGGAAGTGCTCGGGGAGTAACTGGGGATAATGTGTCCTGCTCAGAGATACCACGAGATGTGCAATGACTGGGTATCGAATCGGCTGCCCTACCCCTACACCATCTCCCATTGTTAATTTTAAAATGGACAATATGTGTGGTTTGCTTGCTTTATTTCTTTGCTCTTTTACCTAGCAGTGAAGTTAGTTTTATGTTGTGATCTGCAACTTTTACAGCTGATACCTTCAATTGCTATGCTGTTAATTGTGAAATACTTATCTTTATAATAAAAAAATAAAAAATATACAGCCCTTTCCACAAATTTACACCAATTCACACTTGGAAAAAAAACAAAAACAAACAAACAACAACAAAAAAAAACATATAACTTATGTTTTAAAAAGTATGTCATGGTTATGTGTGCTTGAGTATGGTAAACTTTTATTTGTTAATACATAAATGATTTTAGTGTGGTCTCATAGCCACATAAGAAGAGACCAGATACATATTTTAAAGAACAAAAAGTACAAACAGAAATATTTAGTATTCTTGAAGCGTATTTCTTCTTTATTTTTATCAGTGATGGAGATAAAAGGAGAGAGTGGCAGTTTGAAATTGACTGCCAATTTTGTAGACTAATTGACGGAAGGAAACACCTTTAGCACCTTTGATTGTCTGTATCTGCTGTGGTCACATCCTTCTACAGAGCCGTGTGTGTTTCCTGTAAGTCCTCTAAGTCTAAGTCAGTCCTCTTAGACCAGGGGAAGAAGCTGCTGGATTGAAGGACATGAGGGGAAACATTGCTGACAAAATCACATCAGCGTGAAAATCAATTAAGTTCAAATTTCTAGTTAAAATAAATGTTTTAAGCAGAGTTTGATTGGGAATTCAGAGAAAATCTAGTGGCACTTGCGCTTGAGCTGCTGCTTATAACTGCAAATTTAGTTCCATAACGTCAATCACTGTTATGAGTGCTTGACAGAATGTATGAAACGTGTGCCAACCACAGGCTATTGGCTCACTTTTCTCCTTATCAATAGACAGGTGTCTCAGTTCTAGGGCAAACAGAGATTGAAAATAGAATATATGTGAAACCTTCTCTGTCTCACTAATGATACAACTAAACCGTGATTTAATAGAGAAAGACAGGTGAAGACATATCCTCCAACACACACATACACACACACGCACACACATTTCACAGCCTCTACAATTCAAGCTGAGCTAGAAACACACTGGGGAAAAAAAGAAGGAATGAACATATTATAAGATGATCCACCTCGAACGCTTTAATCCCCAGATGTACATGTTGCTAATCTCTTTAGCTGCTAACATGTTAAATTAGCCCTAATATCTGCGGAGATTCAGATTCATAGATGCCCACCTACGTGTGGGCTACCGCCCAGGTTCAGGTCACTCTTCTCCCCCCCAGTGCTCAGAAAAGATACTGAAATGAGGGATGTGGGTGGTGGGGGATGAGAAAAGTAACAGTGATAGCCATTCGTCACCCTGCCTATCTCCCCCTGACAGATGGAGAGTGTGGCATGCCACATAGAGGAGTCACTGACTGTAATGACATTAGAGACACAATGAGACCTGGTACATATTTTTCTGTTCCATCCTGATCGACCATTTACTTGCTCCTTTTCTCAATCCTTCCCTGCCCATCATTTGTGCTGCTATACTTTATCTCCCTCCACCCTTACCAGAGATAAAGCTGCAGTGTACCACTCATTCCAGATCAGAAGAATAAACATAAACAAATCCGTTCATGCACCGCAAACGTGCTCATAGCTGAAACACAAAGAAGAGCGTTCAAAGAATTTATAAAATTAAACAAATGCATTCGGATAACTATTTTAAAAGGTTTTATCCTCCTCCGGAAGGAAACGGTAGTTTGTCCTAAGAAAAAGGGGGTTGATTCAGTGTACTGTACACCTCATTAAAAGTTACCTGAAGTCGTTTAACTTTGTCTTTGCCGCATACATTTTGATGATGATGGAGGTAAACGTGTACAGTTTTGGTCAGAGGTTTCCCAGGCGTTCATTTTAAATTTAAGATCTTATGACTGCAAAAAGCCAAAGCTCCACTTAAGCTTCCGTCAAGCTATTCAGTGACTCGTTGTCTACCAAGAGCGATGAACATCGAGCGAGAGCGCCCCTCCATCAGTACTGAAATATTCTTGTGCACAAAAAAATATATATCAGAGTTGAAGTGACTTCCCTGGATAAGGATTTGCAAAGACGCAAACTCCATCAGAAAAAGTACTTTACACTGCACAGCGGCCATTCGATTGCAACACTGTAAAGCGCAGACATTTATTTTTGAAACTATTTGAACCGTTTTAGATACACAAACATACCCTGTGACCAAATGTGTTACAGATGTACCTTGTATCGTTGAGGTGGAGTTTCTTGTAAAAACACGGCCATTTCTGTTATGATAAATGACCTTCCCCAATTTGCTCTAACATCTAGAATTAGGGCCGGGAAGTGCAGGATCAGCGAGAATTCAGCATGCAGTACACATTTAGAGGAGTGCTTCTTTGGTTCTGAAAATCTTCCTGTGTTCTTTCTCAAAATTCAGATATTATCTCAGCAAATAACTGTTCACAACTTTCTTTTCTTGGAAGTGAGGCTGTCGTGCATTTCTTGTTATGTCTATTCCCCTCATTCACAAACACAGCTCAGCAGCAGTCTTTCAAAAATGATGAATAAGTCGTTCATGACTCAAGAGTTCAAGTTCCTCCTTTTCTACTGTCCACTTCATTTAAAGGAGACGTCTTCAGTTTACGTCCTTTATATTAAAAGTGCATTAGTATAAAGCACCCTACAAACACCAATTACGATGTGAAAAAGCACCGTGTGGTGTATATTAGTTTTTAGTGACTAAACACTTGGGAGAGAGGCGACCTAGAATCAAGCCTTGTGGTGCTCTGAGCGTATATGTTCTCATTGTCCTCTCAGCTTCACTTCTGAGACATGGAGAGAAAATGCTCATTAGATCTATGTGCTGAATCTCTACTCCCTCCCTATTCCCCCACCACCACCACCAGTCTTCATCTCTCCCCCTCTTTCTCCATCCGTCTGCTTAACAGATGGGAGGGTCGTGGGTACAGCTTCCCCCCCACTCCCCCTGGAGAGGCACGGAGCCTGTTCAGATAGATCCCTCTTTATGCTTCACTCCATTTCCTTTTTCCTCACTCGATTTCACTGTTTTCCTCTCACCACTCTTATTGCCTTTCACTGTCACCTCTCCAACTCGACGCTAGAAGATGTAAAACAAGCAGAGGAGCAACAGTTCTTCTGTCTGCTTGGTGCTAGTGTGACCTTTGGCCTCACCATGCTGGCGCCCTTCCAGTACCAGGCCAGTGTTAATATAGGCATGCCCTTATTTAAAGTCCACAGAATAGATACAAAGTCTTTTCTCCACATTAATTTGTTTCTGTTAGTACTGTGTCTTCATGTTTCCTTTTGTTACTTTCTCTACCTTATTTGCCCCAACTGGGTCAGATATCGTTGTAGGTGGCCTGCACAAATAAAATAAAATAAAACAATCCAGTTGGGAATTACAGCGCTGCAACACTTGAGCGAGTTCAGCGAGCATTGCTTGTTTCCTGCAGTTCCCCCCGTTTTCAGTCTTGGCGTCATGAGGCTAAATTGGATTTAGTGAGTCAATGGTAATCTGTTAAGTTAAATGACGCTCTCTATCCACCATACGAGTAGGAAAGGGAAAGGAGCCCGGTGAGGAGGTGGGCACCCACTTATTAACCAGAAGCTGTCTGGCTCTCATATGGGACGGGGGCGGGTGTGAGGAAAAGTGGTGGGGGGGAGCTGGTAGCAAGAGAGGGAAGAGGGGAGAGGAGAGGGGATGGAAGCAAGGCAACGTGCCCTGTTGTGTAGGAGGTAGACGAAGCACAGATGAAAAGGCATGAAGGGAGCTGGCTGAGCCGGTGGAGGCATCAGTACGGGGCTAAGTGGCAGCAGAACCTCACCTCGGGGAGCGCTGGCTAGTGCTGTGAGCCAAAACCTGGGATTAAATGTTCAGGACACCGGCTTAATCTCAGTGTTAACGTTACGTAAGGCCTAAGGTGTTACCCCAGCGGGTGTTGACATCAGCTCTGCTTAGTGAGCTGCAGGATGAACAAGGAGGAGGTGGAGGCCAGCAGGCAGGGATCATGGAGGTAATGCCTCCTCATTTGGAGCAATGCCCAGGCTGGGTAGTGTTGAGCACAAAGACTGGGAGGGGGATGATGCTGTCAGCTTGTGATTGAGGTACACCGGCTTGATTGATATCCTTGTCTGGCTGTCTTGTGCCAAGCGCCTTAGTGCCGGCTTGTAATCCTGGTTTGTCTGACAACATCCTTTTTTGTTTTGTACCAGAGGGCAGCTCTTTGTTTTTCTGTCTATGGATGGGTGTGTTTGCGCAGAGCAATGCTAAAATGTTTTGGATAGCCTCTTCAGAACTGCCACAGTGTTATTTTAGATCTTGTTATTGTGATGGAGCAATCTGATTGTTGTTCTAAGTGGCAAACAAAGACTTCATGCTCGCGTTTCGGTTTTTTGCATAGGTGGGTGTATTCCAAATCATCATCTCAGGAAATCTTTTGATTGACTGTATTGTCTTGCATAGTTTCTCTTTTCATGTCATGGAAGTTTGAGGGAAAAATATATATATTTTTTCATTTTAACTCTTAAGGGACTCCGAATTGTGGTGTTCTATGTCTAAATAAGCCAAACATCAATGTACTGCAAATTGTGATTGAGTTTTTAAAAAAGGTCAAAAAAGTATTTTCTGTTGCACATGGAAAAATCTACTGTCATGTGCTGTTGCCACCGGCCTCGGTCCGTCAGTAGGAGCCACAGCATCCCTGGATGTCTCTATTACAAGCTTTCATTATCAATGTCCTACTCCGTAGCACAAAAAGGTCAAGTGCACAGCAAAGCGCCACAACCAAGCGATTTAGATCTTCCCAGAGCTTCTTCCTACTTATTAAAAACGTGCATTCAAGTTAGAAGAGGATGGAAAAAATGGAAAGAATGTGCATTATAATGTGCAAGTACATGTATGGGAATATGCAAAGGAGAGAATATGAGAGAGTGAGGAAAAGAGCAAGGGTGTCTGAGAAAAGAGAGACAGAGAGTGATAGAGAGAGAGACTGAGACTGACATGTCTTTTGGTGAAGTGGTGTCGTCTTCCACATCAATGTCTGATGCTTGTGCTGCCAGGTGCCGGAAATGTGGTTCAGAAAGGAGAGAAGAGAGAAGAAGGGGAAAGCAGAGAAAAAAAGAGCAGGGTAGATGGAGGCTTTTTTTTTTTTTTTTTATGTGACGGTGCTGACAGCTCCCCTGCATTGCACTGAGCTTAAATAATGGGATGCTCATTTGCATAACGAGGGACGTTATCACCTCTACTGTCAAAAGAAAACACAACAACAGTTCTTCTGCTCCTCCCTGAGATAGATTGGGTTGGCCTACTTTAGCACTCGAGAGAGATGCACTGGAGCTCACACAAAAGTGCACACACACATATGTACACATGCATGCATGCACATGGATGGCCACTCAAACTTTCGCGAGTGCAGCTTTCTTCTTCACACATGCAGTCCAGCAATATCAGCTGCTGGGCTCCACCTGTGAAGCACATCTGTACCCTCATCTGTGTGCCAGCGCCAACACAAGTACAGTTGTTCACCATTACTCAAATGGTCCAAACTTTCCAGTATTTTTAAAAGCACACTCTTGAACCTTTGTAAGTCCATCATTTTCTTTTGGATTTGTTTGCCAAAGCTTGATAAAACTGAGGTTAGTTTTACACATTTCATTCCTCAGGTCACATCTGCCTTTTTGGTCATGGGTTGCTAACAAAATGTGGGGGGAAAGTTGGTGGTCGGCAGTTCCACTATCAATACAGTGCTGCTTCAAGGGAAGAAACAAAATGTATTTCTCTGTGTGGAAGGTAATGTTACAGTGTTGGTGATTAGAGCGTTTAAGGTAGTGGCACATCCAAAACACTGTCAAAGAACGAGGCAAGATCCTGACAGCGCTGTCTCCTCTCATAGAAGGTGCCTTGAAAAGAAAAATGCAAAAACTGATTTGCATGATATCGACAGTGAAAAAAACAGTGGTTCTCGCATAGTTGTTGACAGATTCTTTGTCTTTCTTCACCCTCCCTTGTGGCTGCCATGATGCCACTTTTATATATTTTTTCCACTCACTATTTTGCCATATTTCATTTCATTTAACGCCTATTCTCTCCAACCCCTCCCTCCTTTCTTGCAGGTACCGATGCTGGAATCTTTGAGCTGACTGAAACAAATAGAAAGCAGAGAAAAGAAAGAGATATATAAAGGAAGAGAAGAAGAGAAAGAAGAGACAGAAGAGGAAAGAAGCAAGAGAAGAGAGGTTCGAGTTCTTTGAGAAAGAGGAGAGAAAGAAAGAGACGGGGACGATGGGGAGGAAAAAGATTCAGATCACGCGGATTATGGATGAACGCAACAGACAGGTAAGTCCCTGGGGGGGTAGGAGGATGGATGAGTATGAGAATGAAGGGGAGAGAAAGGCTGGAGGAGGGAGCAAGGAGAAACACCCTACACCCCAGCATAGCCCTCAACAATGAAGGTCTTCAGGGAGTCTGGGCAATATGTGAACCGAGGATCCGAAGAGAGCATGAAGGAAAAGCACATTACATTGGTTTTAATGAAAGGGTTGGAATAGTAGACTTGTTTGTGTTCAGACTAATAAACCAGCATGAGCACATCAAGAACATATTTCACCCTTTCAAGTGTTCTGAAGATGTTTGTACTTTTAAAAAATATTTTAGCATTGCTGTGATGTCAGATGGACGCTGCCTGCACGTAGCTGAGGCACCCTTCACACACCCGGGGCCCTCGCACTGCGCCGCCTTGTGCCAGTGGAAGATTACCAAGAAGAGGGTGGTAGCACCAGAAAAGCAGGATGGAGACAAATACAAACAAACATAAACTAGGTGGTCAAGTGTGACACAAACAAGAGCAACAAATGCTGAAGTCATTTATTTGTTTTTTTCCTCAAAGCAGATCAGCAACTAGAACTGTAGCTTCAGTCTTAGTGGATGAAAAGTGGTTTATTTTCTATTTAAGAAATGGTATATTTCAACAAACTAACAGACCTGAGAAAAATTCCTTGTGAGAGCTGTTTTCAACAACAGCTGGCATCACTTGAGAAGCACATAATAAACAGTGGATGGGGAGATTTGAGCAGACCCTACCGTCTGTGACAGGAAATAGATAGAGACAGAGCTCTCCTAGTGCCCTTGAGGCCTACAATCGATCACTTCCTGTGGCATGGCTGACCACTGACACTTTGTCAGCTTCCTGGCAGCCCAATTGGATCCATACGCTGCTAACGCGGCCCCTGGATCACAGGTCAAACATGTACACAGACCCATTTCGCAGCATCTTTATCGTCTGACATCGACAGCGATTCCCACCGTTCGTTTCAAGGGGGCCACTTCATCAAATGCAGTAATTTGTGACGGTAGTTAAGACACATTTAAAAGCTCATTGCACTTCAACAGAAGAGTCAATTTAAAAAAAAACGAGTGTGGAAAAAAAAATAGGGCACCTGAACTTTAAAATGGAGAACAATCATCATATTTTTACAATTTTACTGTGAGTTCACCTCAGAACAGAAGCAGGGTTCATTTAAGGTAACTGAACAATCAAAACTGACGGAAGAGTTTACATGTCAAGTAAAAAAATGCAGACAGGATGTTAGAGTATTTCATCATATTCCAAAACATGTTGCTATAAAGAAACAGGGAGACAGGACAGGAGTAAGAGGAGGTCACAGGAATGTTGCACGAAGACTAAAACGATCATGTTGCAGCAGCAGCCACTTTCCTCACTGTTATTTCAGGTCCTCACCCTCATTCCACCTTAGAGTGGGCCTGTAAGCTGTACCCAGCCTTCTGACTCCAGAGAAGAAGGGGAGAGAGGGAGACAGGAAGAACACCTGAGGGGAATCGATGCTTGAGATATCTGGGCTTTACTTACAGGGGGAGAGGAGGAAGGAGAGGAAACCGAACACACCAGAGAAAAGATTCACAGAAAGAAAAATCAATACTTCACTGGACTTTGTTGTTTTCATTTAGGGAATAATAGATTAATCACGTAGCTGTTTGGTTGGGAAAAACAAATCTTCATGACATGATATCATTAAGTCATGTGGAAAGCACAACACGCTTGAGATGGCTGTCATGCAACCTTCAGCCTACAAAGAAGTGACATCATTTTGTTTTGAGGAGGCGGACATCACAAGACGAGGGGGCAGAGACAGAAACTTAACATTTTCTTCTTTAAAGAGAAAAAGTAAAAAAAAAAAAAAAAAAAAAAACGGAAGCGTTGCCTTTTTGCATGTTTTCACTTCCTTTCTGAGGGAACGTTCCAGGCCCAAACCAAATAAACATCAGAGACTCTGCATAGTGTTGCCTCCTACCCCACATTCTCAACATACTTTAACTCATTCATATGACATAAACGCTCAAAGTGTCTCTGTGTGCAACAGATACTTTTGGAGAATTTGTCAAAGTATAGAATATAAAACCAAAGTCATTAGAGGTAATATAATATATAATATATTCAGCAAAAGCTGGGAAAAAAAAAGGTACAGTCATGATTCATTCAAAAAATATACTGGAGCATTTTTCTCCATAATGCAGGCCTCTTCGGAGTGGCACCACTCTGCGGAGCTGTCAACGCTACCTTGCCACCTACAGTGCAATCCTGCATCCCCTCCCCTGTGCTCCCTTTCAGCAGCGACATCACACTGGGCACGGGGCCGGGCTCGCTCTGGGCGGCCACTTTGGACCGCCACTCCCAGGCCCGAAACACTTCCCCAGAGCAGTGGCAGAAGGGCTAGGCCTCCCTGGCGTTGACTGGCTGCCCGGAGCTCTGGACAGTGGGCAGCAGTGTGTGAACCCTGGCTCCAAGCCGCCCGACCACTCATACCCTCTCCCTGCCCTGGGCACATGAAAGAGCCCCCTGTGTCACAAACTCACGGGCTGTACACAGAGCAGACTCTCTTGATCCTGCTCACACACGCCGGCAGAAAGGCAGGCACACAGCATAAAATACAAGCACAGGTGTGTGACATAGATTATTCGATCGCATACATATTTTGGATGGTACATTTAATGTCTTTGTTTGTGCCAGATTTACAAACAAATGCTTGTATTCACATGCAGACGTCTACAACACGTCTTTCTCTGTAGAGCTCGTCTCTAGGATCCACTAATTTGCTGCAATTGGCTCTAATTAGTGTTACCTCTCTAGCCAGAACACACAGTGGGCTTAATTTAGGGTGACTTGCTTGTGTGTATTTTTGTGTTGTGTGTGTGTCATTGTGGGCTCCACTGGGAAGGGACCCAGGGTCAAAGGTTAAACATGGATCGGGTCATCGGTGGCAGTATTAAAAAAAAAAAAAAAAAAAAACTGGATCTCCCAGCGCTCACAAACAACAAGTCATTCAAACATGCTGCTTTTTCTTTCTTTGCTGGTGGTACATTTGAAAAATAAATAAATTGAATGTCCTCCTGGCATACTCTTTGCCTCACCACATTAAATGCAGCGCTCGCGCTGAAATAAAGGCTCTTTTTGTTTCAGCGGCATTCTTCCCTCCAATCAACAGCACTGGGGTGAGAAAATGTGTGAGAAAAATTAACAGCAGGAAAATAATGAGGCCCACAGGGTAGCTCCTCACCCCTGAACCCCTCCTCTAATTCCCTGTTTTTATACCTTCCACTATCTCCTTCGCTTACCACAGCGAGTGGCGCACCTTTCTGTCATATGTTCAGCACTACAGGATCTCACCTGAGAAAGGCTCGCCAAGCTCACACTTTGTGTGTTTTTATTAATAACATAATTTTTCTGCAACTTTTTTTTTTTTTTTTTTTTGCTTTGACTTCGAATCCATGACACTCAGTCACTATTTTCCTATTTGTCTCACTTTTAATGGTTTGTCTATTTGTTTGTCTTTTTTAGCTGCTTTTAATAAACCAAACATTTATTTTTTCCAAATATAATTTTATTATTTAGCATTTTAATTCTAGGTGTGTTAAAACCCTTTTTACGATTTTAAATCAAGTGCAGGCTTTTTAATTTTTATTTCAATAAACAACTTTTTTTTTTTTCTTGGTTTAAACAAATGACCTTTAAAAATAGCATAAAAATAATTTTGGCTAACTTTCTTTCAGCAGATATACAATAAAGGTAGTTGCATGTGAAATGCTATAAGCAGTTATAGATAAACAACTGATATGAAATAAAATATAAAGTAATGCACAGCCACAGATTTATTGCCACAGCAAAAGTTTATCCTCCTTTTATAAATGACAGGAAAGTTATTTCTGTTGTTCCGACCACTAACTTGAGCCTTAAAATGTAACATCCACTTTTTTTTGTCCTTTTTTTTTTTCATATGCGGTTCTCTCTGTGTAAACAGGAACATACAGAGGGTCTCATCCATTTCAGAGCTGCACTGAAACATAATTACTAGCTCTGGTTAGAACAATCTAAACAGACGTGCATTTTAAGGCCTGTAACTAAAACTGGCAAATTTGAAAAATGTCATTCTGTTCGTTTGACAAGTTTTACTAAACACTTCTCTTGGAATCCAGATACGGAATCGAGAATTGGTTGCTGCTGCCTCCTGTTCTTACCATGCATCAAACGCTCAGTAGAAAAGGATGATAAGTGGAGGTTTAAAGGGAACAAAAAGCAAATAATATGCTAGAGGTGGGACAAAACCTCTTTTGTCATAATGCTTCTCTTAACTGCCTCTTTGGCTGCGATGCAGAGTTCACACCAAGGTCTCGAGCTCCGCTCATTCCTTTTGCGTAAGCCCATGTCTTCCTGCTTTGCTTTGACAATAGGATAAGTGTTTGTCTTGAGACGCACAATGCTTCTCGATAGGTGAATGACATCTATGTGTGTGTTGTGTGTGTGTGTGTCTATGTGTCCTCGTACAGCCATGTTTGGTTTATTTAGCAGCAGATTTTTGGTGCCTGTCTCTCCACTCCTCCTCTTCCTTCACCTCCTCCTCCCCCAGGGAAGCAGGCAGGAGGTGGGAAGCAGAAGCGAAGCCATTGTGAAGGGGAAGCCACTGGCCTCTTCCTGTTATGAGAGGAAATGCATACAAATGTGCTTCCTGTGCGCCCCCCACCCCTCCCTGTCTGTCTTTCTTTCTTTCTTTCACCCTCGTGGCACAGAGTCCTCCTCTATCCCTCCCTTCTCGGTGCCTTTTTAAGCGTTTTTGTCCTTGCTCATAAGAGAAAAATGTGACACGTCAATAATGCAAGAAAATCACATTTTAAGAAGAGGTGATTTTCATTTCTTTTTCTTGTTATACTTCTATTTTTGTTTTCTTTTTGCCTGTTTTGTCAGTTTTGAGAAGTGTGTGTCTGAATGTATTTGCGTGGGCATCTGTGTTGAACCGCATGTGTCTGGCTCTCCTCTGGGAAAAGGTTGTGGAGGAGGATAGGGGTCAACACATAAGTTGTGTGTTGTTGTGAGACGGTTGTTCACCCTTGTAAATTGGTGCTCAAGCTAGCGCTTGGTAATTTGCCTTTACAAAATACATGGTGGTGAGATAATTAATGTTTGGATTTTAGTTTGCAATTATTTTATTAACTATCCTTTTTGAGTTCTGATTCACTCATAAAAGTCAATATGAATCAAAGATGGCCAAAAAAAAAAAAAAAAAGCCCTAAAATTTTCACTTTGTTTTTGTCAATGTTCAATGTTTGTGCATATAGTTTTCACACATTATTTACCAATGCAGCGTGAAAAACCACAGTCGGGTTCACACTCATACATACATTGGGCAATTTTACCAACAAACACACACAGTTAGGCTCTCCGATATTAATGACGTTGTGTTTTGATTAGCATTTGTTAACTATATGGTCAATGAGTGCACTCACAACATATGGGGGGGGGGGGGGGTGGGTTCCATCAGTTAATTATTATAGTTTAACTCATTCTGATACAGGCGACAGTATCTCTATCTAGAGTCAAATTCAAATTATAGGTAAAATTTAGAAAATATAAATTAACACACAATTTTTTTCGTCCAATGTCTACACTTTTTTAGAAATAGTTACTTTTTTAAATAAAATAGTTACTCAATTACTTGCTATTGTTACATTGTTGTATGAAAATGTTTATATATGTGTTGGGGGATTAGTCCAGAGCACTAGTTACAAACTTTAACAAGACTGAATGAGTTTTTTTAGGGGTTAAGGCTCGAACAGTAATGAGTAGGCTCGCAGGTTAGCATCATGAGGCCAATACTTATCTTTGACCGGTGACATTAAGAACTGAAAATAAAAATGATATAGGTGAGATGTTATCAAAGTTAGCACATCCCACACAAAGTACTAGACAAGCCATTTGTCATCCATGTAGCATTCACATATAAGCCAGCCGTCCTTTTTTTTTTTTTTTTTAAGAAGCGTGTTCTCGTTCAAGCTAGCACGCGCTCCATCGCTGCCTGTGTGAACATGGAGGTGCGTTTAAAGTACTCGTGTTGGAGGTAGCAGGTTGAACGTGTCAGGTTGGGATACGGAGGTGTGGTGTGATATTTGCTGTATGTAGCTGTTGTTGTTCGGTCAGTTAAGGCTTTTTCACAATCACACTCATTCTCTTCCCGTGGTGCTGTTAAAGTCAGCCTATGTGTGAATTATAATACGTGGGAAAAGCATGTGCGCAGCTTTGCATTTAAAGTGTGAGGCTCAAGACAACTTTGATTGGATTCTTGTCTTCTTTTCACCAATGAAATGAGAAATAAGATTAACATCGTCCAGATGGTTTGTTACACAAATGTGTGTATGTTGATGTCCATGTTGTACACTCATTAGTAGTCTTTTAGCTAGCATGTGAAGCTCTTTTTGAGACGATAGGGGCTGTGGGACTCTTAGATTGTGCCACGTGCCACCTTTTGAAACGTTAATGGTCCCAGCAGCATGCAGTAAGTGACGGAGTGAGCAGTTGATAACAGAGCCGGGGCGGCAGCTAGCTGTGTCCTGTGTCTGCCCCGTGCATTAAACCATCAGTGGAAGACAACACTCTACATTTCCTGTTCCCAAATCCTCTATGTTGACCTTATGTTCAACTATCCTGTTGTCTTTATGGATTGGCTAATGCACAACTTATACTATAGCCCCAATCCTACAGGGCTGCTAAAGCTCCAACCCATTTCAACCCATTTTGCAATAGAGTGGGTTGAAAATAAAAATTAATCATATTGTCACAAAATGAGTTTTAATCTTTCACTGTAAGGATGGCTTTTTTTCTCACACCTCTTTATGGCTGTGTAAATGTCAGCATGGTATTTAGAGCCCAGGGGAGCAATTTCTTCTTATGTTGTCGGTGAATCAGACGAGTATACTCAGGTACATGACCTGACGCGGCATATACAAGTCTGTCAGGCGTTAGAACACCGCCCATGTCTTCGTTTTCTGCCTGTCGTCTGACACGTAGTCGTGATGTCATCGCTCGGCATGATGCGGTCACTCCAAAAACTTTTGCAGGAGAAAGCGATTCGTGCAAGATTCTCTTCACTCTTAGTTAAAAGGGAGAACGACAGAAAGAAAGACGGGAAGAGTTTGTTACTCGGTTTTCTCGATGCATCCTGAGATATGTGATTTCAGGAAATTCAAAACTATTGACATCTTCCAAAGCCTATCTTCAATTACAGATGTAAAGACAAAACAGCAGTGCATTAAAGATAAATGCCAGAATCCATTCACAACCCAGATCAACCACAAACAGAAAGTTTTTCTTTACGCTCTTATAATGAAAAGCTCTTTATGTTCACAGTAATAGTTTTGTTATTTTATTCATTTTGTGTTTAGATGGTATTTTTGGGCCACTTAAATGTCTAAAGAGAGAATAGGAAAGCATGTAGTTAATCAACAAACTAAGAAGTTAGCTACCAGTGGGGCACATTTCTGGCAGTGTTTCCTTTGTGTAAAAAGCTTTGTCAAGACGGCTCTCCGATGTAATTAATACTCAGTCGCAGAAGAAAATAAAAAGGAAATTCCACCACCAACATGCAGTGTTGTTCAGACTGAGGAAGGCTGGCAGTGGCACTTTTTTCTTCTTCCACACACAACTAAAGAGCTTGCACAAATGGCTTGGAAAAGAAACCAGGTGCAGCTCACTGGAATGAACTCACTTTCACTGCTCTACTTTTGATCCAAACAATAGAGGAATAGAGGCTGTTCTATTTTGACAATGTGGGCACTTGTAAGCCTTTGTAGCAAGAGCTACTAATCTTAGGGCTCACAAACACAGATGCACTTGCGTATCTTCACAGAGAGAAGCAGAGAGGCAAACTGGCCGTGATACAAAGACGATTTTTTTTTTTGTGGTTTACGTTGTGCACATTATCAGAAGTGAAGACCTCATAAACAACTTCAAGCAAAGTCAAGAAACCTGTCTATTATTTATATCAAAAGCTTGCTGTTTGTGCTGAAGCATGGCTCAATGTCTGAACAATTTAATTAAAATAGTTACAGGTGTGAACATTTCCTTTTTGCTGGATAAAAAGTGGGGCAGGAAGAATGCTCAAATCATGTGAAGGGGATGTTTAACCTTAACATATGATCCACGCTGAATGTCTGTGATCTCTGATGAACAAGAGTTAACTGTTCGTCTTTACCGTTATCTTACTGAGACAGGGTAATTTCACTTCCTTTATTTCTGGTACAGTGAATGGCCTGTTGAAGTCAGGAGGTGCTGAACCCTCAGAAGACTTTACTTGTCTTAACTAATGCTTTGAGAATAAAAAAAAAAGGTTTAAATGAAAAGAGTAAGATGTCGAATGTCTTTTATTTGCTGAAAAGAAGTGGAATGGATTGAGGATGTTTTTTTTTTTTTTTGTTCACAGTTCTTTACGGAACAAAAGCAACTAACATTGCCACTGAAAGCCGTTTATCTGCCTTTTATTTGCAAGGACATATTGTAAATATTCTCCTCTCGCAAGAACAAGAACAAGAACAATAGTTGCTCAAGTGCTAATTTTGTTTTCCATCTCCTCTCTTGCCCAGGTGACATTTACAAAGCGAAAGTTTGGCCTGATGAAGAAGGCGTACGAGCTGAGCGTGCTGTGTGACTGTGAGATCGCCCTGATCATCTTCAACAGCACTAACAAGCTGTTCCAGTATGCCAGCACAGACATGGACAAGGTCCTGCTTAAATACACTGAGTACAACGAGCCCCACGAGAGCAGAACCAACTCTGATATTGTGGAGGTATGGCACAAAAAAACACGCACATACGCACTCACATGCACACACACTCAAACGCACATGCAATCTCATGCAAACCCATAAGCAGACAGATGGTTACTGTGCTTGTGACTCATTCAGCAACCCTTACTTCTCTCTTTTAGTCTTCACACCTAACAGAGTGCAAGAAATAATTGCTCCCATAGCTTGTCGGTCTTCCCCAAGGGTTCAGTAGCAGTATCAATCATTTTAGTAAAGGTATTTTAAGACTTGCATCACGTAAAAGCATTTAAGAAAATAGTTTATCTGAATTGTCTCCATTTTTTGTGCAACATTTAATAGCCTATTATCGATCCAAGCCATTTAGACCCTCCCCTGTGGTGTATAATCACCACCCCCTGCCCTTAGTGTCTTGTCACCATTGATGTGCTTCTGTTGATCTGACTTGCTTTGGACACATGTCGCTGGAGTGGCTCAAGGCGATGTTAAACAGTACTGTCAGCTCAGCTTTTAGGCAGGTAGATAAAGCAGGAAATGGCGATTACACCCTCACGAAGCCTTAAGCTCTCAACGTGAACTTGTTATGTAACATTTAGTCAGGAGCTCTATCAGAGCCGGTGGGCAACAGACGAGAACACAAAGTTTATTCATCTCTCCTCGCTTCTTGGTTCAGCTAACACCATGCCATTATTCATCTGCACCAGTCCTGCAAAGCACACACCTTTTATTTGGTATTTCCTGAAAGCAATTGTTAAAGCAATGCAGTCACCGCACAAATGCAAATATAGACTGCAGATAGAAACTGTGCTCATTTTACTGTTGTTTGACACCTAAATGTTTACGTTTCATAAACAAGAATGAAGACCTTCATTGCTCCCCTTTTCAGAAACTAAACACAAATGTAACAGTTGTGAGACACAAACAACAAGACGGTGAAGCCTTTTAAACGATAACAATTCAGAAAAAAATAGAACTTCTACTTTACCCATGCTCCAACAAATATAGTTTTATGGCATTCAGTTTGGTATTTGTTTGCATAGACATGCTAATGAGGAGACATACAGACAAAATTGGCTTTCAATACGGCAAATGAATAATGCTCAAGGCACCAAAATTGCTATGTTACACAAAAATGTATAATCTCTCAGTCATCCCCTGACAATCATGGCATTCATAGGTTTAAGACATTATTTCCAGACCAAAATATGTACAGTATTCATATTTCTTATTTACTTATTTATTTATTTGTGTGTATGAGATCAATTGTACCAATGACAACATAACAATAATTGAGATATAGAGTAATGAATGCATGCCACATGTGGTCTTATGGCACGACTGCTCAACAAAACATGATAATCAGTGGCCATTCTAGTTTGCACTTTGCATTTGACAACAAATCACTTTATCTAATAAAATAAATTATCTTTCTTAGAATTTTTTTTTACCTCATTTGAAGGTGTCAAACTGTCTAGATTAATGTGGTGACGATGTGTGCTGATTTCAGCCCTTCAACCCACTACCATTTCCATTTGGTGAAGTCAGTTTTAAAGTGTGTTGATAATGATGTAGCTCATACATTAAATGAGAAAACACATAAGTAATCTATTTTCATTCATTATTGCAATCTATTATTCATACAGTGAATCTTTTTGTTTTATTTAAATTTTGCTAATAATTCATTCTATAAAACGCATTAAGCAATTTAGCATATACTTTTGAAGTCTTGCATGTATTTAAGTACTGGTGCTTTTTTTTTGTGCACCATCCTCTTAAGTCCTTCTGTAGCCTCTGCTGAACCCATGAAGAGAGTTATCACGTGTTTCCGCAAGCGCCTGTGTCCAGATTCCCCTACTTTGTAGCTCTTTCTTTTATGGCATCTCCATTAGAGAGCTGAGGGTGGTTAAAGTGTAAACAGCCATGTCAGGAGAAGATGCTGAAGAGCCTAGTGGGGGCTAATACTACGAAGCATTACCTATAACTTGATCCCCAGAGGACTCCACTCTTTTTGAGCAATTCATTGCAGGATAAATTGATTTGAAGAGGCCATAAGCCTGACGTGGGGTGTGCTAAAGGGATTGGCCACATGGGCTGACTCTTCTGTATATATCACAGTTGGGAGGCAGGAGTGGAGAAGGCATCAAATATTTGTCTACATCCCGCATGTGCCACTGTTAAATGATGTCACAGGTGCAAGAGCAGTAGGTTGTTGAGCTTGCAGGGAGGAAGGAGCAAAGCACAATTCCTGTTGAGTTGACAAAGAAGAGATTCAAGAACAAAAGAACTGGATTTTGGAACTTGGACAACATTGAAGTTCCTCCATAGAGACGCAAAATAATTTGAATTGTGGCATCTGATATATACCATTTGCCACACCAAATGTTGCATGATCTCTTGTCTTCTTTACACTGAGATGTGTGCATCATTCTTCCTCTATTTACTGCTGTGCCTGAAGTTGTAGTGGGAGGAGAGGCAGAGGTAGGGGAAGAAGTGTGGGCGGCTGGCATAGAGACCTGCTACATTAGCAATAAAGCTCTATGTAATTAGCATGTCTTTGGTTGATAATTAGCGTTGTTGAGAGAGTGGCACTGAGAACGTTGCACTGCCTCTCTAGCAACAGCATGTTTACAAGAGGCTTGGGGGCTGATCTCTCTACCTCCTCCATTATTTTTGTGTCCAGTGTTGTGTTTTATTGTGTACTTTGGTGTCCAGTTTTTCACTCACCCAGAGTTATCACTATGTTTGTTTGTTTTATTTCATTATCCTAAATCTGTGCACAGGTCATGGATACATATACAGCATGTACGGTAAAAGATAAGCAGAGGGATAAAGAGAAAATAAATTTTAAGAATAGTATTTTGTAGCTCACTCGAAAACCATATCAGACAATGTTTCTGCTGATAACTGTGAAAGCAAAAGAAACTAAAGTTAAAGCTTTTCTTAACACAAATTACAAAACAAAAGAGAGACGGCTAATGAAAAAAGCAATTGAGAAATCACATAATATAGCAGCAATTGCAAACAACATGAGAACATGATTTGTTTTTTGATGCTTGCATTTGGTTTTGTTCCACGTTGAGCAATGATATCTTAACTTACAGATCATCCACTCTTGACTGTATAATACATAATGCAATACACTCTATTATTAGCGTTAGCAAAATCAAAAGGGTAGGTCCTCTTAATTAAAGACAAATGTTCAGAGAGACAAAGCTCTAAGCTCATCTGGGCTCTCATAGCTTGATAAAAGCAAACGGAGACAGATCCTTTATCACTGGATGTCAATGGAAGGTCCAAGTGTGTCATCCTGGCAGGTCCGCAGCACACTCTGAGTCTGGCTGAAGATAAAACAGTCAAACATGCAGATAGATTTCCTATACTCGCTGTTTGCCAGACCAGTTTCCTGGACATGTGAACAACGCTAAAGCTGTGTTGGGAAGAGACCAGAGAATGGATTCATTGCTCGCTCGCTCTTTTTTGTCTCGTTTTATTCATGCCTAAGAACAATCACTTTTAGTCGTTATTGGTGATTTATTATTCCAGTATGGGGGATGGTAATTGCAATGGCACATGAAAGAATCCTTTCTTTCCCCTCCTGATGATTGCAGCTCTAGCCCAAACCTAAGCAGCATTGGCGGGCTCATGCTGTGATTGAAAGGCCCCAAATCCAACAACACACTTGGGCTTTGCCAAATCCCCTCTCCACAATGTGCTTGTTCTCCTCATTGCCGAGACAAAGAATGAAGGTTTGTAAAACAACCAAAGCGTTAGTTATTCTGGTGGTGGGGAGAAGCATTCCTTCACTTCCTGAAAAAAAAAAAAAAAAGATCCCGAGTGAGGTAAAGCTTCAAGTCCATTTTTATTTAGACGTCCTGTTCGAGCCGTTATCCTACAGTGTGTTTGACCTGTGTAAGCTTGGCCGTACTACATGGAAGCCTTTGTGTCAACATACGTGGTGACAATCGGTTGGAGACATGCAGAGCTAACAGCATTGTGATGACCTCAGGCGGAACCACACATCTTGTCTTTGGCTCAGGTATCACATGCAGTGGCACATGGCTCTTGGTACTGAAGTGACCTGCCCGCTTGCCTACCTGCCAGCGAAAGACCTCTGACCAATCCCATTTCCAGAAGATTTACCTAATCTGAAAATTCAGCTCACCTTGTAATCTTAAACAGTAGCAGCACGGACTTGGCTCCCCACCAAACCACAACTCTTTTCTCTTTTTTTTTTTCTTTTCTCTCTTTCCGTCCTCGCTAAGAAGGAACTATTGAACAAGAGCAGAAGGGACAGAGGGATGGATGAGTGTTAGAAAAGAAGGAGCAAGGGAGGGAGGCAGGGAAAGAGGGATGGAGGGAGAAAGGCTGGTAATTATTTCCAAAGGTCATTCTGTTAATGACTACCTGCTTGGCTAATGAGATTCAGCAAAGCTCCCTCACCATGTTTCACCCCACATATGTTTCACCCGTGTGCCGAGATGTGTGAGAAGCACAGGTGTGATTTTATCCCAGTGACAGTCCACTGGAAAGGACGGGGAGCGTGAGGGAGGGGGGTGGTGCTGCTGGGGGAGTGTGAATGAAGAAATATAAAGAGGAGGTACATAAAGGCAGGTATTCTGGAATACAGTTGCACAGCGTCCACACAACTGAACAAGATTTTCTGAAATAATATCACCACAAAGACGTATTCAAGCAAAGCTCAAAAACTCCATTTGAATGCTTTTTAATTTCTTTTTTTTTTTTTCCTCCCTTAAATTCTTGCAAGCCAACGAGACATGTGATCTCCTTTTTCTGATCTGCCAGTGTGCTCATGTTCCCCCACACTCCTGTGAAAATATTTTTCGGTGTTCTGTGCGCTTATTTGGTTTCTAAACAGCATGGAGAACATTAGCCTTGAGGAGTTTTCTGTGTTGATCGGCTCACTGAATGACTTCCCCTCATGGTTCTCAGAGACTGTAAAACTATTTGGACTTGAATGTAACTTCTGCTCTATTATTTTTACACATGTCTCAGCAGCCAGCAGAAACAAGGGGAGTCACGGCATATCTACTGCGATGTTGTTGTCCACGCTAAATGTGCATGGCGTCATTGTAGAACAGGACACGTGTGGCGGGTGGAGCGGAGGAGCGTGGTTGTCACAGCAATCACAGTGCTTCAGTCTTTACAAGTGATGGACAACATGGCTTGTTTTTCTTGGTGAGCTGAGGATTAGGATGTGAAGCTGCTTTGGTTGACTAAGTAAATTAACCTTGTGACACTGGATGGATAAGAGTATTGCAGTTTATTAAAACAAAGACTTGGATTTTATACACGCTATCACACACTTGCCAATTTTTTAAAAAGTAAAAAAAAATATATCCTGTTTTAGAATCTTACAACTCACATTTATTTTTATATATGTGTATATGTA
>JARVGS010001792.1:22028114-22045288 GCA_031762315.1 Hypsolebias antenori | reverse complement strand
CCCGACATTATCTTAAAAAACTATGCGGGTTTATGAATGTGAAAAGGGTCGTGGAGCAACTCTAATCCTGCACTCGAGCGCGCAGATGGAGGCGTTCTACTTGTGTGAATGAGTGAAAGCAGACATTAAGTGGGACACCTCCTCCTCCTCCTCCTCCTGCTCCTCCTGCTGCACTGTTTGCATCTGAACTTGACCACAAAAACGATAAACGAGAACAGAAAAGTGAGGATGATGATTAAAAAGAATCAGGCAGTGACGCAATCACGGGGACCTCCTGGCACGTTTTACGCTCCTTTTTAATGACGCTCATCTTCAATGTACTCATTTGAATCGACTTTCAAATGACATGGGTGCGTAGAATAAAAGTAATACCACAATATGCACAGGAAAAACTGGCACTTCTAGTTTGGTTTTAAACAAATCTATTTTGGCTATATGTTGTTTCACATGCTTGTTCTCATGTTCAACTACACATGATACATGTATCAATAAGCTTACCTTAATATTCTTATAATTCTGTTCAAGCTTTTAAAAATCTGTCATAATAACCATGCAAGGTAATCAGTTTTTTTTGCTGTTGCTGGTTTTTAGCAAAACCTTTTTATGATGAAATAAGCACTTTATTCCTTTGACATAACCAATATCTCTTCCATGACTTTTGTCAAAGACAAACTGGTTCATTTGCCATGAGAAATGTGAGAGGAGCTCAATTTAGGCCGAGCAGCAGTGAATGAAACAAGGTTTATTGTCCCCAGCGTTAAGGCAATTTAAAAAACAAGTTGTCTGGCTTTTATGAGAGCGAATACTGTTTTAGGTCTGTTGGGGGGCACTAAATGTCAAAGCAGGGTGTGTGAAGGGAAACTAGTCTAACAAATCCACACTCTCATCTTTATATGAAAAGTCTCCTTTAAGCCATGCAGCATGCTTTATCCATATATGCAAAATGTTCTATTACATATTCTGAGGTCAAGGACAAACGTTCAAGATTGTGTGTGCTGCTTTTATTTATGTCGTACAAATTTAGGAGGATCTTTAATTGGTCAACTTGCAGCTGAGTTACATCAACAAAAGTGAGGAGCACCCCAGGTTTTAGACTGCTGCAGCATCTTGGACTGTGTTGGAGAGACTTGCTGCACAATTCACAGCTTTATGAGTTCTCTACTTCAACTATTTCATTGAAAGTAGGGTTTTTATTTGACCTCTGACAACCACTGTGTTCTTCTGGCTGGAGATTCAATAATGTTTTGTCTTCAACTGAGTTTTTGTCTTTAATCTTATTAAAGAATAGTCTTCTAATTGAGCATCTCCACAAGTCAGACTGATAAATTTTAAAAGTCTGTTTTATTAAAATAATGTGTCCCTATATACAAATGGGTACATTTCTGTCCTTTCCTGTATGGACTATGTAAATCTATGCACGGTGCTGGGTAACCCACTGCCTCTGCTCTGTCTGTGCTCCTCTCACACTGCTCTGCAACCTTTGTTGTCACGTGATTTGTTGATTTACAAAACCGTGACGACTGTGGAGGGTGTTCTCTCACTCGCTGGACGGGCAATCAACATATTTTATATCACTGTGTCTGAGGCTTTAATGTGATTTATCTGTGCGTGCGTGTGCGTGCATATGGCAAGTTAGAAATGCATTTTGGCTCTGAACTATTTCTGTGCCAAACTATATTAATGTGGTTTTGTGGCATAACTCCTTCAGTTGCTTTGATGCAGTAAAATGGTCACATCTTGTTTTAATGTTGGGAAAGCTCTCCCATAATAGCCAAAATCATTCTGTCCACTTCGACAGTGCAGGCTCATTGTCAGACGACTGTGGTTTGTCATGGAGCAATACTCACCACGTGCACCTCCAAATGCACATCTCAGTTTGCATGTTTGCATACTTCCTCGTGTGTTTGCCCAAGTTATTAAGTGACCCACGCATCTTGGACAGCTACAGTCGTTCTGATGAAAGAGAACAATGGCTGCGTCTCGGTCATCTACGTCTGTCTGTCTGGGTCGGGTTGTCTCGTTTTGTTTTTGTGCATACATATCCCGGACGTGAACTTGAACTTGAGACAGGCAGCCAGACACCATCTGTGCACCAGGGGTAATGAATTCAGTGCATTCATGGCTGCGGAGCAGACCTAGGCCACCACCACCCATTGATGAGCAGATGACCCCTATAGTCTGTGATAGCTCTTCATCACTAATAGAATTCAACAATAGCAGCTGGTAGTAGGGGACTTTGTTTGTGGCTGTTTTTGCAGACGAATGTCAGGGCTGGTGTGCCTGTGTTATTGTGTGCAGAATGCATGCGTCTGTGTATCTGTGTGCTTTTCAGTCTGAGTCTACATGCATGAAGCCCTCCATGCTTTCCCTGTTATCCTTTTATCACCATAGCTACTGCATAATAATTGGCACACACCAGGCTGTCTGTCTCATAGTGGTCCGTTAGGCTAACTAATAAAACACTGACCTCGCATTTTAACAACGTAGCAATGCTAAATTTATTGTTTTGATGAATGAACACGGTTACCACCTCCCCCCCTCCCAGTAAAGGGTAGTAAAAAAAATGAGACATGAACCTTAAACAAGCCAGGCCAGACATGAATTCCTGCAGGCCCTCCTCCAATTTCTCCCTTGCTTCTTTCAGCTCTAGATTCTGTCACAATCACAAGCGCGCGCGCACACATGCACACATGGACGCATGCGCACACACAGTAAGGCTTTCCCCTTTGGTTGGTGTCACCACGGCAACGGTAGGTGAGATCACCTTGCGCATGGCAACACCGGTCCCTGCCAATGCAGGACAGGTTCCTGGTTTCTGTGCGTGTTAAAAGTGTGTGTGTGCGTTTGTATGTAGAAAGTAGAATGTCAACCACACCCCAGATCGCCGTAGCACCGTGTACTCACAACACGTAGCGTTTGTGTAACGTTAAAGCATTTACTAGGTGACTGACTTGGGCGCAGTCTGTCTGTATGTATTTTAAAAGCGTACCGTGAAACACTTGAAAGGGTTTCCTGCATTCGGTGATGGTGTTATTTCAAATTAACCAAGATCTGATCATCTTCTCTCCATGGCAGAGCAGCTAGCTATAACTTGCCAATAATCCACTGAGGAATGTCACGGCTCGGCCCTTTTTAATGACATCATGCATGGCCACTTGAGTGTCTTGTGGAGAGCAACAGGCATGCTGGGCCCTGCCACTCTGTATGGCTTTCCTGCTTGAAATAACTGTGTGGGCATGTTTGTAACATCTTTATTTTATATATATGCTGTCAAATGATGTCTCCATGTGTAAATACTGGATTTGATATGTCATGGAATCAAAATGTCCGCATTGTATATGTTTGTTATTGTTGTCCAAAGCTTTAGGTTTTGTGGTACTTTAGAAGGACCAGAACAGTCCTGAAGACACGTGACAGCCAATACTGGTTAACATATACAGCTCCAAAATCTTGAAAAGTAAGAAATCATTTTCAAGAAATCAAAACATTTATTACAAACTAATACTGGCAAGTGTAAAAACAGTCACTCTATTTGACATTTTATGCTTGCTCTTCTACTTGAACCATGGTGTTGTCGTCTATAATGTGCTACTCGAGAAGTCTAATTTTAGTGAGGCTGTTGGAATGAACCTTAGGTTTATTAAGTCTAAACTTGCTTTGGTTGGTTACGGTGAAGAAAAACGCAAATGTTTGAATTGCGACTGTCTGTAAAATCAGTTCACTAAATTTACAGAAAACCTTGAGCGGATATAAAAACAAATATGAGAATATTCTTGCTAAAAAAGTTTTTAGTTGTGAGGCACAATGTGTAATTAAATCCTCTTAAATATATTTAAATGTGTCAGCTATAAGCCACCTTATCTTAGTAATATATGAACTCATCATTTGTCAAATCATATTGTTTAAAGCAAGCATAATTTTGAGGACTGGCAACTGCAAGTGTGATTATTATTCAAGAAACGATTACTTAATAATTCTAAGGGTCCTGGTTGCATAATTAAATACCGTTAACAGCTTTGCCCAATAAGACTATTTTCAGAAATGCTGTTTTTAAATCTGAAAGCATAAAGCTGGCACTCAGCTGGTGTTCCACATATCACTACTCTGCTGGCTTCTGATTGCGCAAGTATACTTGCATCCGAGATGTGTCTCCTTGAAAATGAAAGGCCGTAAATAATGTATACCGTGTCACTGCATTATTCATATCCTATTAATTATGACAACAACAGCAAAAGCTGTCTCGGTCTCCGTGTGCCGTGTGGTTTCCACAAAATCTCTGTGCTTCTGGTTATTGTTTTTGGAAAAGGCAAACCGAGCGCTCTGTCATTTTGTCAGGCACTTGCTTCAGAATGATGCTGATCACTTTACTGCATGGTAATCACTCTTGTTAAACTCCTAACGAGCCTGATTCCATCACCCGCTTCGGTAATTCATATTTGAACAAGCTCTGATTTAGTAAAACTCCACGCTCCTGTATTCGCTGTTCGAACATTGAGATTGTTCTTTTTCCTCATGTCATGCATAATCCCTTCTATTATTCATGTGAGGAGGAGCTTCGGAAACATTAGGGAAGCATAAATACTGTAGATGTGCTTCCACCACATATAGAAAAAGCCATATTTTTAGCTCTTTGTAAAGCTTGCACAATTGAGGCCTGCACACAAAAGTAGCTGGCTGAATCTTTTGAAAAATAGATGCTGTGTGGCAATTAAATTATATGGGCACTTGGACCATGAGTCAAGTGCATACAGAACAGTGAGCTGTGGTTGCTATGCTCGCATTAGCATCTGTCCCTTTTATGTAAATTTGATGAGAACGGACTCATGCATATATGCCAGGGCTAGGGTGTACTCGCCTAATATCCTTATTAGAGAGGGGAGAATTAAATATTTATTAGGGGGACTAAGGGTTAAGGGAAAGGGAGGGAGGGGGCAGAGTCCGTCCTGCGTTGTCGTGAGGACCTGAGGTGGAAGAAGCGGGTAAAAGGGAGGAGGAGACTGGCTTTCTGTAAGAGTGTCTCCCTCTGCCTCAAGGTGCCACCATCTTAAGGCGTTTGGCAGCAGTAAGAGCGTGGGGAGGGTAGACCTAAAATGTCCGCTGGCACAGGCACGCACACGCATACACATTAGCGCCTACAAATTTTCGTGCAGTAAAGAGACAGGACGGAGATGTGAATGAGAATCGTTTGGTTACCGTCGCCGGCAGCGCCGCATGCTAAAAAGTTCAATTTGCATGTGTTCATTCGTTTGATTGCTGCCACTTGGCGCAAGATCAACCTTTGTTTGTCTTTGTGATGCCTGCTGCTAATGGAGTGTTAAATGGTGGCACCGTGACGGTCAGAGCGAAACTACACACTCGTAATTTAAAAATTCACTAGGTCAACTTTTTTTGTACCCACCCAAAATAAAATTGCAGGCTGGGGTTTTCTGACACAATGGGACACTCACATCGTTTCAGCCACATGTGCTTATTTTGTTGTTATTAGTACCAAACCGATAGCTGATAATTGTAATTTTGAAGTTATTACCATTTTTAAATTTCAGACAGTTCAAGAAAAAAAAAAAACTTCTTTAAGCCATTATAAATAGTGGTAGCATTTATTTGAGAGGTTTTACATGTACTTTTGGTGTGCACACATGCACACACATATAAAATGATAATAAAATTTTAAAGAATGGAGTTGCAAACAATATTGCATTTTGAACCAAATGATCATTTCTTATTTATTTATTTATTTATTTGTAATAAAATGTGACATTAACACACTGACATTGACCTCAGCTATCAGGCAATTACCATTAATCCTAATAAGGTGGCACATGCACATCTCCCCACATCCATACACTCCCACAGCACAGACACACTGTTCACAGAAAGACATATATATACACACACACACACACACACATACACACACACACACTATATTAACCAGTTTAGGAAAATATGTTAGTTGGCAGCTTCAATGTGCACATTTCTGCAATTTATATGTTCTGTCCAGATTTGTATAAATGAGTATGTAAAATTGTGTGAGATTTATTTTTTGTACAGTCATCCCTTTGTCTCTCTTTTTTTTTAAAGAAGTACAGTAAGTGCAAAAAAAAAAAAATCAGCTGATTCCCATCTCTTACCTCCCTGTTTTCTTCTGATGAGTGGTACGGCCCAGAGCGCTGCCAAATAAGTGCGAATAATTAAACGTCAGTGAGTCTGAGCCTGGTGTTGCTTAATGGATTATTACTGGGAGGAAATGAGACAGGCAGCATGGTGGGGAGCTGGGTGGCAAAACAGACCTTGACTTTGGATAATGAAACACTGTGAGCTACCAGGGAGGAGAGAAGACACACCTTTCATAAAGAAGAAAACGCTTTTGTTCCACGCCTGCCTCCTTTTGTCATGTAGGGTAAAAACAGGTTGAGGATTCACACATTGTGAGGGAGAGACAATTACATCCGAATCATCCAGTCAAGATATTTGGAACTGATCCAGTTTTCAATTGCATTTTGTTTTAGATCTGCTCACCTCACTTTATGAACATTTATTTTATCTGTGCATGACATTTAGCATCTTGTGCATCCCTAAGCTTCCCTTTGAGGAGGTTAAGCCTTGGCACTGTTGTTGCCAGTGAGGTGCCCTCCCCCATCTCCCACCTACTCCCTCCCATCACTCCATCCATCCCCCCACTCGCCCACCTTACGTGTGTGTAGGTTCGGAGTGTTGGTGGTGGGGAGAGGTGAGATTGGAGCGAAGGAGGGAGACAGAGGAGCAGGAGGAAGATGGGATGAGACAAGCCACACAAGCCGCAAAGGGAGCGAGGTGACGGTGAAGGAGGGAGCACTGCATAGTATCCTAAACTGTGCCGTAGGGCTTGAAACACACAGAGGACGCACACTGGATTTGCCACACAACCGCAACACACCCCAATGTGCAAAACGTTGCAGCAAGGGTTTGGGCATATGTGCCTTTACAATGATAGCCCCATTGTTTTTTTTTTGTTTGTTTTTTTGCTTTTTTTAATCCATACAACTGTAAAATTGTAAAATGAATATGATTGTTTGACTGTTCTCTCTTTTAAAACACTGTAAAGCATGTATTTATAAAAAAAATGCAAATAAATAACAGAAAAAAGACTCTGGCGTTTCATTATTAGCTTTTACATTATAGCCACAGTGTGTAAGTATGTGTTTGTGCGGGGATGTGTGTGTGTTTGAGCTTTGATGTGGAGCTCTAATAAAATGTGGCATCTGTCAGTTTGATGCTGACACATCAGAAGACTCCCACAATCACTCGGGAGAATGCTGGCACAGAAAAGGCAGAAGAAAGCTACTGCGTACAGCAGAGATAGTAGATTTTTTGTGTATGGTCTCATGTGACAAGAGGACAAAAATTAATAATTTATGATAATCAAACAAACAAAGAGTAATAAATACTATGAAAAAGTCCATGTCCAAAGATATCTCACCTGCGATTGGCTGCAGTCTCTCCTTTTAGTCTATGCACAAAGAAACATCAACAGCCACTTCAATTTAAAGCATAAAATGATGCAAATAATAAATAAAAAAACAACATTTACACAAAGTTTATTGTTAGATGCATCTGGTTAAGAGATATAAGGGGATGAAGTGGAGGTCATTGTTGTGTGACTGAAACAACATAAACACTTCAAACCTACAGTGTACAAAAAATGATTAAATTACAATATGATCCCATGTAATGTTTCCTCATATTTAATGATCAAACTGTAAAAGACCACAATGAGCTACAGTAACCATTTGCAGGCTAAGGTTGTTTAAATTTTCTTAAAATAGGTTTAATTTATAAAAACAAGCTCTCTCAGTCTAATGGGTTTATAGAAATCCCACTTGCTTTATGTGGCTTGGTGCACAGACTGAGAAAACATTTGCCCAACATGAATGCCCATCTGATGTCCATTTGAACGGTAAATGTATTCAAGCCTTACCTGTGTGTGTTTTTATTGCTGCAGTGATGATGAGAGGGAGCTGAGAACGGCTGCATGCAGCAAGAAGTACAGACCATCACAAGATGTTGGGGATTTCATTTTCCACTGGACCCTCAAAGGGTAAGATTTTGTCTATGAACAGAATTTGGTGTCCAAGCTGTGTACCACAGGCAAATCCAACATTTATGTTAGTTTTTTTTTTATTTTACTGCATTATTTTACCACTAATTGTACATGGACACAAAATTTGATGGACTGCATGCAATAACTGAACTGTTTTGATATTTATCTGAAAGCTTTGTATAGAAATTATTCAACAATGTGTCAAAAATGGCCTAATTTCTTTGTTAGCAGCCCTTTTTGGATGTTCTGCTCAGAGCTTCATGTGTGAGTTTTGGTTTGCCTGCAGCAAACTCAGTCCATGTGTGTGAATAAAGCCATCGGTATCAGTGGTCCAAAGGATGCATTAAATAAATAAAATAAATAAATAAATAAATAAATAAAACAAACATCAATGCAGGTACAAGCTTAGGAGATGTGATCACAATGTTTTTATTTATTTTATTTTATTTTATTTTAATTTCTTTATTGTTTTTGTCTTTTGGATCATTCCAAAGATTACAAGCAAAAATAAAACACAAAGTATTATGTATCCACCCTCCTTGATCATCATCATCATCAACATAATAATAATAATCATCATCATCATCTGAACAAACTCAAACAGTAGCTTCAAATAAGAAGTGATTTCAGCCATCTTATATTACAAAAACTGTTTAGTGGTGTGCAAGAAATAAAACTATTGAACATCCAGTTATCACCACTTTTAAAACTACTGTGTTATTAAATAAAAAAACAAATACAGTATTTGAAAAGAGCAAGCTCGCTTCACAGAGAGGGACAACTAAACATTTTCAACTAACATAGTATTTCAGTTTCGACAGTTTTCATTTTAGACCTCAGTCACCTCTTGAGGCACAAAAATATTTGAATAGTTAAGACAGTATGTGCACACACTAGAAACAGTGAGAATGCTGAAATCACAGGCATGAGTCACTATAAGTAAAAAGGAAAAAAAGAAACTCGTAATGCACGAAAAGCAAGAATAAAATGTACAAAAAGACATTTGGTATGGAATAAAATATTATACCTAAACAATGAGACATGCCTAAGACATCTTTTGGTGATTAAAAAAAAAAAAAAAAAAAACCTCAAGAAACTAGGTGGTATGTCAGCCCTGCAATGTATTACTGATTTTAATTACTCCCAGTACTCACACACATTTGGTGAACTTCTCAAAAAGGGCAGTTAAAGAGCAGGGAAGGTCAGCGGCTGCTAAACTCTGCAGAAATCTCAATGTTCCCCTCAGAGAAAACTCTGAGGAACTTTCTGCAACTTGTAATTTAATACAGTAAAGCATGTGACCTCACATCTCAGTTTTGAGTCTAAGCATTTCACATAACATCGGTGCTGTTTGTATGTACGGTTATTACGCACACCTCTAATGTATTTTTGTGACATGCCATAATAACCTTTACTTAACCTGGAAATATTGTTTATTGTGCAAAATGTGTTATCTGACACCTCAAACTCGCAGACTATTGTGGAGAAGAGTCAGCGTGTTTAATCAGCAAGTATTTTACTGAACAGTACTAAATTGACTTTTAAATAAACAAAACTCTTTTCCCACTAAAATTCAATGCTTAATTTAGTTTTTGGTTTAGATTAAACTCAGCAGAACTATATGGAAATGAGCTTCCATTTAGAGGCCACTTGGACAGGCCACTCAAAAACCCAAACTCTTAGCAGGGTTTATACTAATTATTTCATTATCAGTTATAAATGTAGGATTTATGCTGTAACAGCTGAATCCCAATCAGTTATTTCAACATGTGGAAAATGACACGGAAACAGTAAAACTGGTCATCTCTCCATCCTTGCACAAATGGAGTATCAGGAAAAAGGTAAAAACTTGAATTAGGACAGAGTTTCATTCTATTTATGTCATTACCTCCACCACCCCCTACACACACACACATACCTATTTACTGGATATACATGAACATGACATGAAGTATTTGCACTTCAAAGTATTTTTCACATTTTGCAAAAAAACAAAAATAATTTACACAACAATTTGCACTTTAGCTCTATTTGCCTAATATTAAAATGAGTTCCATCAACAACAACAACAACAACAACAACAACAACAACAAAAAAACTACTTTACTTCAAAGTAAAGTTTGTTTATGATGCATGTCCTCATTTTGCATGAAACAGTCATAAACATTTATAAGGCATGCAGATTTGCAGTACAGCTGCTCACTGCGAAAATGCCAGTGGGAGAAAGTATTTGTAATGAGGAACCCACGTCCTCAGGATATAAACCCTCCAGCCTCAAAGACGACTTCTGAGCCATCTGCAGCAATTAATAAAGGCATCTGCATGTGTCGGTATGATTAGTTAATGTTAAAACATCTGTGTGCGATACATGGACGTTGCCTGATCTATAAAGTCCTACAGATTAACTGAGCGCAAAAACAGACTGTGGAAGAAAGGAACACTAATGGTTCCTTTGTTAAGAGCAACAACAACAAAATGTAAAGACAGTAAATACATTTAACGTCCTTATCGTGTGCAAATAGGTGACATAAACAACTTTAAAAGGCGAATATGAAATTTGAAAATGAACATAGTCCATTATTTAGGAGAATGTTAAAATGATTGAAAGGGTGTTTTCAGTGATTTAGTTTCCATCTATAATTTTTCTATTTTCTATTTGTCGAGTTATTCCACATTTCATGCTTGGATGCAATCCTTTCCCTGTGCTGCATGTTATGTATCTTAGCAGTAGCACAATACGTCCGTTCTTGAGTCATTAAAAATTCTGCAAATCTCAAACCTCATCGTCTCATTACGTCTTATTCTAATGCACATTGCTAAAAACGGATGCGTTTGGTTTTGTGTAAATGCCACAGTTTCAATTCCTAATTAAAACACATATTTATATCCAAGTAACTTTCGCTGGGCGTCTCTCCGTGTGGAGGGTTTCTCCGGCATCATCATACAGTCAGAACAAAGGAAATGCACGTTGTGAAAATCATGCAAATACATGCAAATTGCTGGCGGCAAGAAATAGCGGTGCATGTGGCAAGATAGGGGTTTGTTTGAGCAGAGAGAAATGCCAAAGACTTTATATGCAACACATACCAGACAATCTTTCCTTTAAAGATATACAATTTTAAATTAAACCACAGCTTTAAATATAATTATAAAATTCTCCTTAAGATGTCTGTATGTAGGTTATACCTTTTCATCCTCAGCGCTTAGTGCATCTGCAGCTTTATGTGTATTTGTGCATTTCTTTCTTTCTTTGCAATGGATAGCGTTCAGTTTTTTTAAGTGATGCAAAAATCCGCACAGCGATCACCGAAGACTCCAAAATGCAGATAACGCAAATATGATGCACTGCCTGCAAAAAGCCCTCGGTTAAGTGCGTGCATACACGCTGGGATGATGCAATATGTGGATGGCGCTGCAGCCTCTGGAAAATGCAGAGCAGATATTAGCGACACAGAAGATAATGAGAGTCACGCCTCACTCGCTCATCTTCTCAGTAAAAAAAAACAAAAAAACTTGAGATTTATCATGAGACATTTTCATGAGCGTGCTTAGACCAGGTAAAGATAACTACAATTTTATATTGTTCTATAATAAAGAATTCATGCTTGTATAATAGTTATTTATTTATTTTGTTCCAGCAGTTAAACCTAAATGTCCATGATTGCTTCAGCATCACAGAAACATCAGTAAAATTATATTCTAAAAGATTGTATTGCAAAAATATTAATAATGTAATTATTTTGTTTTAAACCTTTAAACTCAAAGAGCAGTATTTTTAAACTTTAACCACCTAATACTGTAAAGTATATTTCCTTGTATAACATGATTCATGCATGAAAATTCCCCCCTGAGACAAAGATCTGAGATTAATGTCGACGTGTTTCCAATAAAACATTCAGGGAGTTTCATAGACCTGCAAAAATCTGTAACATGTTTAAAATTACACGCATAGTAAAAAAGAAATAAGCCACATTCAAATAACAACGCTCATCACCTTCTTAGAGCGAGCACACACACACTGAATAAACCGCAGACACAATATGGCGGGTGAGAAAAGGGGGAGGGCGTATGCAGACAGACATTCACAATTTTGCATAATAATGTTAACATTCCTGCATGTCTAATGCAGAGGATATTTAGACAGACACAACTGGTCTGCAGGCTTTGTGCACGCACTGTGTGTGTGTGTGTGTGTGTGTGTGTGTGTGTGTCTGAGTGTGTGTGCACAGGGCTAAACTGTAGGAGGGCATAATGATGTATTAATTGTGGCTTGAACTCAGACGTGGTGCTCAGAATCCTCGCTGAGGTTACTAAGAGGCGTGTGATGTCATCGTTACTCTTGCGCAGGACCACATTTTACTTTATTCTTTGTTTGATTTAAACTGTTGTTGCACCTTTTTAGGCCACAAACCTGTTGTTGGCATCTGTACAAAATACCAACCAGCTCTTTGGACCAGTAATTTGTAAAAGGTCATTTATATTGATATAATTATTTTTGGCTTGCATGCTCAAAATAGACACATTGGTGTATTTAGGATGCCAATATATAAGGCAATAAATGTAAAACAGAAAGGGATAATGCATTTTTACAATAATGTACAGTGAATGAACGTCATCACAAGCAAAAACATATAATTATGTAGCAGGAATATGCTTTTGTTCCAACGTCCTTCCTAATGGAAATGCACAAACAGGGGAGGCAGATATGAAAATGGAGCATCAGCATCATAAAAGATGGAAACAAAGAGGGACAGACAGCACATGCTGACAAGGACAGGCAAAAGATGAAGCTCATTTTCTCGTGGGCACCCAGTGGCGTCTGCATTGCAGATCGCTGAAATCCCCCTCGAATGCGTCCATGGGCTTAAGGGGGGTGGCGTGGGGATGGATGAACAAGGGATGGGGTTTGTGCTATGTCTGCTGTGCTGCGCTCTCCCCCCCCACCTCCTTTCCACAACAAAATTTATATATTTTTTTTCTGTTTCCATCAAATGTCAACTTAATTTCCTGGGTGCGATGAGGGATGTGTCCTACCCTTCGGGATGTGTGGCAAGGTGGTGGATTCTGGTGGTGTGTTGTACGTGCTGGTGTGTTTTTTTGTGTGTTTCTGAAGGGGTGAATGAAGGTGTGTGTGTATGTGGGGGGGTGGGGGGTGGCAAGCATAGAAAGAGATGAGAGTTGATGCTGCATGTGGTTCAGTACTGTATGGGTAAATTTGTGCTCTCTGGAGAGTTCGAGTTGTGATGGAGGTGAACACATGTATGAAAAAAATATGTTCTGATTATTAATAGATGGTTTTTACCTTGTGTTTACGGCCACACATCAATGCTTGTTTGTAATTTCATAATCAGGTCTTATGGATGTTTAGTTCAACAGAATACCAAAGAAGAGAACGAACCATCTATTTTACGTGATGTGAACGTGATTCAATACCCAGCCATTCTCTGTTGATTTAATTTTGGAGATGTTTGTATTTTATGCTGACCAAATAAGTCTAAAGGTTTATCACCATCAGATGCAGTTTATGTTGCACTATCCTGCAAATAAGCATTGTTGTTTTAGTTTATATGTGTCCTTTGTTTCTTTGTGCACTCTGAAGCTCTTCTGAATTCATATTTCTGTCCATCTATGTATTATCTGTACCACTTCTTCCCATTTCTCATTGCCCAAATTAATCAAGTATCCATGCTTCCTAAAAAAATCTCTTGTAGAATACCAGCTTTTTTTTTTCAATGTTTCACTAAAGACAGTGCTTACGTTGCTGTAGCTTTTCCCCCTTTTTTAATAGAAAGCTTGCAACAGTGCATGCTTTGACATGAAGCCTCTGGTGTTCCTGGTTGTGGTCAAATGAACAAATGACGCAGCGTGCAGTGATTATTTTGTGTCCTTACATGTATTTGTGTATGCAGGACTTTGAGGGTTTGTGTGTGGGGTGGTGGTGCTTGGACTGTGTTCTGCCTTTAGTTTACTCTTTTTGCAAAAGCCAACTGTACATCATATGTTGCATTTTTTTTAGATGGATTTGCATTTGTCCGTTGTACTAACGCTGATGTCCCCACAAATCGCGTCCCATAACCCACCAAAAAATCACATCAGCCTTACCTAATTATACATATTCATGATGCTGTTTTGCATAGCACCGAAGCATGTGTTTGTTAGGGTGCAAAGTAGGATGTGGTACTGTTCAGTGCATCTCTCCCACTAGCATCAGTTTGATGATAACATTGCTTTTTTATATATTTTTTTAACCAAATTATTGTTTAAGGCTATTATTAAAAGCGAGTGTTCTGCATTTTTTTCTTGCATTCAGGTTCATTTTCACTGCCTGTAGCTTGCTGAACTAAAGGTTTAATAAAACATCTCAGCTTTGTCCTGTATTATGAAGGACATTTTGAAAGTAGATCAGATTTAGCTAACGATCTAGCATTGACATTTAAACTGTCTCTACTGTCTTTCCTTTTTTTCTTTTGTCTCAATATCTTTTACTCTATTTTATTGCAAATGTGATTCACTTGCGCACTGGTAATGAATACTGTATGTAAATCAGACGTAAACTGAGGCAACGGAAAACCGTTAAAGCTTTGTCGGAAAAGACAGAAGAAAGTAGATGAGTTTTTGCAACAGGCTCAGCAGCTTATTGCAGCACTCACAAAACAGACCTAATCAGACTTGACTCAGCCGTAACAAAGATGAGAGACTACCCCGCTTGGATAAACCGCAATTGTTTTAGTCCGAGTTTCCAAACGTGTTCAACAATTGTACTATTGTCCCGCCAGCTCTCATTAAAAAACAAACCATAGAGTGAGGAGAAGTGGGGATGGGAGGTGGGTTAAAAAAAAGTGCAAGGAGGAAGGCGAAGGAGAAGCAGGCAAAGGCGAGAAAGAGGAGGTTTCAAGGGAAGAGTAGGAGCAGGTGGGAACCTGGCAGCAACATGTGATGGGTTGGGTGGGGGAGAAAAACAGTAGGGCAGAGAAATTGGGAAAAGGTTCTCTGAGCCCCAATCTTTGTTCACATCTTCATTTTTTCTCCACTTATGCTTTTTTTTCTGTTTTCCACTAACTTCTAAAACCTTCCTTCTTGTATTTTTCTCTCTTTCTGACAGTCATCTCTTCCTTTATCGTCCATCCAGACATTCAATTTATCCCTTCCCGTTTATCTTTTATTCCTTGGCTGTTTTATGCATTGGTGATGGTGAGGGATGTTTTGCCTGTCACACCATCTTTGCATCACCTTTCTCATCTGGTGCCGTACAGAGAGAGGCAGGAAGGAGGACATGAAGAAAAAGAGGTTTTGGTGATGGTGGATGGTGGAGCATTCAATGAAGACGATAGAATAGCGCAGGCTGCTATCCCAGCTTGGCCACAGTGTCACAAGCTACCAAACAAGTGAGCAGAGCAACTCTCCTTGAAATGAAGGTTTTGTTGCATACTCAATGTCCAGTGGATGCAAAAAATATTTTATCAGTGAAAAAGAAAGCAGTGATAATTTGGAATTCCCAATACAATTACAACTTGAATTATCTCCAATGTAACATAAGTGTATGAAGGAGGAAGAAGACCAAGTCTCATACCAAAACTTGGTCTTCATCAGCTTTAACTATAAAATGATGTGACGCTGTTGAAAATCTATAGTGTCTATACACTGGCAGAAAATCTGATACTACGATGTATTTGTGAGTGACACTGACGATTGCACACTGAAACGTCACTCAAGTTCCATCAGTAAATCACACAACAGTTGGTTGAAATTCCTTCATCCTCTTCCCCTTCTTGTTTTCTTCTGTCATTTAAAAGAACAGCTTCAGAAAATGGCAGCAATCTTTATAGTGAAAAAGGCAAAGAAGTATTGCCGCCTTAACACGGGCGCAAATCGCCACAGTCTGTGACGAGCAGAGCATGCAGCTTTTGCTGAGGAACTTTGCTATGATTTCAGTCAGAGTCTGGACGTAAAGGAAATAAACAGGAATGAAGAAACAGGGAAATGAAAAAAACTTCAAAGTGAAGATGCTGGAGTTTATTTAAAATGTTATTTGAGATTAAACACAGAGAGATGGCCTCAAGTATGAGTTAAAAAAATTGTCCTCTCACTGTTTTTACCAGAGCTTTCACTTTCTTGAGCAGATAATTTTGTAAATTGTGGGTATTTGTGTTTACATTTACATCACTATTTTGGGTCTGTAAAATCCATCTTATGGGATGCTAAATATAGTTTGTTAAACGATATATATTCTATAAGAATGGCACTCATCATGAATATGCAGCATTAGATTTTTGCTTAACTAAACACTTCATTTAAGGTCAATAATTTAGCAGAACAAACATATCAGACTAGTTTTGCTTGCTCTTTTGTCAAAAAATAGTCAAGACACACATTTAACTTACAGCAAAAATGATGATAAAGTACAAACTGAAAGCTCTAAAACCATGTCTTCCTAACAAACAAACAAACATATTTTAAGTGATACAATTTAGTGGCTTGTTATTTACTGGAATCATGTCACGTTAGTTGAACTTTATTTATTATAGTTATTAAACGCTTGAGCACTGTTGATTTTGGTCTTTCAAGTTGACCTTTAACCTGGTGTCACAAATGCAAACTGGGAGCAAAAAGAATAGGGTATTAGCTTCTAGTCATGCTCATATCTAATGCTGCAAAGCGGCAAATTTGGTGAAAAAAATTGGGGTGGGAGTGGGGGTGGGGCTTTTTCATTCCTTATTTTGGCACAATTTTGTTAAAGTTAATTAGGATAAAGACACATCAACTCATTCAAAACCAAGAAGCATTAATAAAAAGTTGTTTTATTTACAGAATGCACATTGTGATGTACAACAATGTACAAAGTGTCAGCGTTTGTTGGAGGAGCTGTAAAGTGGATTTAATTTCCTAAATGTAAGAAGCAGGTAGATCATGTTTGTTTGTTTTAAAATAGATATGCAGTCTTCCGTCAATGAGAAATGAGCTTGGCAAAAGGGCCTTCTCCTTCTCCTACTCCGGTCCTGCTTCCTGGAATATCTTATAAAAAGATCTGAAGCTCTCAACCTTGACTTCTCTAAATGGCTTTAAGAATCTGTTGGAATCCTGGCAAAAACCAATG
>JARVGS010001792.1:21928346-21938412 GCA_031762315.1 Hypsolebias antenori | reverse complement strand
ACCTTACTGTAATTTCCCATAAATATTATCACAGTTCATCACAACTATGTTATGTTAAATGCCCCCAGATTTCGAAAAATTTATTAATCATTTACAGATTTATGAAACAGCAATTTTGGGTTTAAATCTTTAAACAACAGCAATTGAATGCGCTGTCGCCCGCCTGTGGTCACATAATATGATAGGTCACAGAATTAAACAACAGCAATTGAATGCGCTGTCGCCCGCCTGTGGTCACATAATATGATAGGTCACAGAATTTGGTGTAACACCAGTTAACGTTCAACTTTTGAGTGTGCGCTTTAATCAAAGTTTACGGTAAGTGATACGTCATTAAACGGGGACCAAACTACGTCATAATCAGTCGACTATTCTGGATTTTATTATATGCAGAAGTTTTCCGGCAGTTTTTTCGCTCGAGTCCCGTGATTTCGAAGATAAATCAGAATTTGAACAGACAGTTTGTAGCACATATATTTTATCTTTCTCCAGAGTAGTCTTTGAACCGAACGATGAATAATTAGACACGAAAATGTAAAGCTATTTTAATGTTTATGTTTTCACTGACCGTTTGCTCGCTAACGTTCGCTTATCCATGTATGTGCTTATATTTTCTCTTTGTGTTTTGTAATCGCAGAAAATCGCCATGTTTCACAACAGCTCACAGAGAAAATACTGGACTTTTAAAAGTGAGGATGAGTTGGAACAGATGAGAGTCAGCGCCAACGAGAAATTCCGTAAAACGGTTCTTGAAACTGGAAAGGTAGGTAACAGAAATATGGCCTATTTGACTCCAAGACAGAGCCTTATTCACTGGTTGACTGTTTGTTTGTGCACCAGCCTGGTGTAAGTCCCTCCATGTTGTTGGAGCGTTATGAGGAGGACGTTTTGTTTCGTCACTATGAGAGGAGGATGCTCGACTTCTGCAGCGCCTTTAAGCCTGCGATGCCCAAATCAGTAGTGGTATGTGTCACGTGCACGTTCTGTTTTCTCTTCACTGAATGCAACATGTGCAGGTGGTTTGGAGAACTGAACCACAAGTTTCTCCTCCTCGCAGGGAACAGCCCTCATGTACTTCAGAAGATTCTACCTGAACAACTCCATCATGGAGCACCACCCCAGGATTATCATGTAAGTGCTGCTAGTTGGGAACAGGTCTTTAAAAACGACAACTTCCTCCAGAGCACTTTTTGTGCAGAAAGCAAATACAAATAAACTAAACATTTTTGCTAATTATTCATATTTTGTTTTAAAAAGGCATCTACAAGAATCTGTTCAACTTCGTTTAATCAAAAATAATATTTTCTTGGTTCTTGTGTACTGTAATTGTATTTTCTGTTGGGTACCCTAAATTTTACTTGAAAATTAAAGGTGCCCTCCCAAATGTACAAGTTTATTCTCCAACTCCTTACTGGTCTGTTAACGTGTGTGTATTTGTTTTAATCATCACAATTGATGCCTCTCCTCCTCAAAGTTTTATACATGCTGCTGCATTCAAACTGAGCATCAATGAAATCAAACAGATATTAAAACTATTGTGCTATGTTCAATTAGTAACTGGGATTATTCTGAAATCGTTGTTTTATGTGTGCATGTACATGCACTAAATCAGTATGTTGTGCACAAGGCAAACAGCAGTGAAAATGTTGATTTTTACATGATTTTTTTTTTTTTATTTAACTTTTACAATCAAGTTAATTGTTTGTAGCTGTAGAGTTGGGTCAGGTTGACGCTTTGAAACTGAGATTTTTTGCAACTTTTTTTGCTTCATTCAGTGTTGAAGGAATAATTTATGTCTCACTCTTACCAGTTTTGTTCTTGACAAGCAGCTCATTAGAAGCTCTTTCTTGTTCCAGGCTGACATGTGCATACCTGTCCTGCAAAGTGGACGAGTTCAACGTGTCCTGCACCCAGTTCGTGGGCAATCTTCTGCAGGAGACGGCTGCAGGACAAGAGAGGGTCCTGGAGCAAATCCTTGAGTATGAGCTGCTTTTAATTCAGCAGCTCAATTTTCACCTGGTCGTCCACAACCCCTACAGACCCATGGAGGGTCTGCTCATTGATCTCAAGGTGGGATCTCTATGGCAGAACTTTCACTGCCCAAACTTAAATTTCATTGGAGTTTATTGCTTTGTTTGGTCTTGTTCTGTCTCATGTCCAGACTCGATACCCAATGCTGGAGAACCCAGAGTCACTGAGGAAAAGTGCTGATGACTTTCTGACCCAGGCAGCCATGACAGATGCAGGACTTCTGTTTCCCCCCTCTCAGATTGCTCTCACTGCTATCCTGAATAGTGCTTCCAGAGCCGGCATCAACCTGGAGAGGTGGATTATTTGTTCTTAAGTACATAATATGCAACTTCACTGCCTTTATCTTTTCAAGTGTCTTGCTTCTGGAATAACGGTAACCAAAACAGGAAAATAAATACAACTCTTAAAAGTTATGTGATTGAATCCAAGAAGAAATGCAGTTGTTTTTGTTTATTCTTTGAGCCCCTTTTATTATTTCCTTTGTCTAGTTACCTGACTGAATGCTTGAAACTGAAAGAGGACAAAGAAACTCTTTTAAAGATGTACGACTCCATGAGACGTGAGTAAACTCCACCTCGTTTCTCAACCACAAGATGGCGATGCTGAGCTGTTTGATTATTTTATTTATTTTTGCTGATGCAGGGATGAAAACCCTTCTCAAAAAATATGAGCCACCCAAACCAGAAGAGGTGAATATTTACAAACAGAAGTTGGAGAGGATCCACGCTGAACTTTCCACTTCAAGCAAGTAAGACGATATCGCAGGGGCTGTTTTTCTCACTTTATATTTCACAAATTACTGTAAAGACAACACATTTGTATATCAAGTTAGAAAATCTGAAGATTTTAAAGTGTTTTCAATGAGTTCTCATCAGGATTGAAGAACTCATATAGTTTCTGTATAATCGTCTTAATTTTACATTATAAGCTGCCGCTGAAACACATTAGCGTTTATGTAAATAGCTGTGATTGCACCCGCTCGTAAATAACACCAGGTAATCATAGTTGTATATAGTAACAGTTTTATTTCAGCCAGGTATCTAAGATGCAAAAGGTTCAGTCTCAGGTAGAAAAATAAAAAGGAATACATCATTGTCAGCTGTATGAAATACAGAAACGCTACAACTGCTACCCACATCATTCACACCGCGTAGCAAATCTGACAGGTGTAGCTGAGATTTATTAGGTTGTTACTCCTCCTCCTCCTGCAGCTGTTAACACTCAGTGAGGTCCGTGGTATTCTGAGTGCATCTACAGTAAACAGTTTGGTAAACTTCTGAGCTATGACAGGCACAGATCCAGACTCTGAAGCTGCGTGAATCTTTAAGGAGGCGCACTAGGCCAACCCAAACAACTCTAAAGTTGATAAATCTGTACATGGCGTGGATTTTTTTTTTCTTTGTGGGGGAGGTCTGTGAAGGTGTTGAGGAAGCGCCACCAGCGGCAGAGCTTAAGAGACTGCAAAGTATCAAAGCTTTCGTTTACATCTAAAGGCATAAAGGGAGTTCAGGTGACGGTTGTTAGAGCAGCACATATGTAGGCCCATACACTTTGTCAGGATCTGATCAGGGTGAACATGCACAGGACAGGTTACAGGGATTTCCTACACACTTGTGGATTCTATTCTGCTAGATTGTACACAAGCACTATCTTTACAAGTCCAAGAGTATTATCTCGTCATCATACAAAACTAAGCCTAACGAGTGGATTGCATGCTGCGAGGAACTTTGTACACAAAGAAGTCACAATGATCTGGAAGTAGTTTATAAAATCAGGTGACGTGGGGTGACACGGTGAAGAAAAAGGGACTTAAGGCTTGTGTTTTGGAAAGAGGTGCAATGTTTAAATTCCCTGATGACAGCAGAAAATGCTACGTCAATGCTTTGGATTCTCTCCTCTTCAATGTCTCATTTCCGGTCGTCTTCCAAAGAGAGAAGACGAACAGCCAGTTGTCTGCTTTTACGTTAATCATCAACCGCAGCCACTCCAGACTTAAGAGTGGTAGGAATATCTAAATGAAAGTTCAGACACTTTCATGAAACATCTGAATCAGGTCTTTGAATAAAATTGTCACTGCAAGGTCTCCCATGTCAAAGTTCAGGACACTGTAGGCGTAAGAGATTTGGAAAGGGCTTTGGAGGAACAGGATTCAGATATGCAGCAAGTTTGTGTTTTCAGTTCACTAAGGAACAGTCATATTGCATGTATACTTCCAGTATTTTAGGCCACATGCTCACAGTACAAGTACAAACTCTTTAGTCTTCAGTTTATGCACCTCAGGGAACGAGGTCTCGCTTTGGCTGGCTGCGTGCTCTAAAGGTTGCAGGTGAAAATCCATCAAGCTCACATTACCTGGATGGCAGCAGCCAGAGACATGATGGTGCACTCTGTCCTGCAAGATAAAGTGGACATGTTTGTGAAAGACGAGTGCTATCAATCATTTCACAGTCTTGAAACAAACAAAAACAAAAACAAAAAAAGCCAGTGGCAACAATCACTATTTAGTGTAGACTAGTCTACATGCACATGGAGGGAACTACTAATGATCAGGATGGTGTAATGGACACGAGCAGCAGTTGTGACATTCAAAACAACCTTTTCTGCAACTTCTATTTGATACTGAACTATTTTTGTTAAAGCAAACGGAAGAGAGGATATGAAGAAGATGGTCATGTGGCAAAAGAACCTCGTCTGGCTGAAGAGGTGAGACAATATTCTTAAGACTTCTTTAGCTTCTTATAGCATGTCAGAATCCTTAACTAACACTTTTGTTTTATTTCAGGAGTGGAGTGATGAAGACCTCATGTGAGCTTTATGTTGTTGTGGAATCAGGCTGAAATAAACGTTCTGATTGCAGTATTTTATAAATATGACAAATGCCTCAAAATCAAAACTATCAGTTTAAGTGCACATGTGGTTTGCTGTTTTTGTGCTTGCAGAGCAAATAAAACTATTTTTCTAAAAGTTTCTGTGGTATATATTCTCTGAACATAAACTATTCTGTGCACACATTTCTTTATTTTGTCAGGGCACAATAAACAACTCCATAATCTACTTTACAAAAACAGTTTTATTATGTGCATGCATGTCTGTTATGACTCAAAATGTACTGCTGTAAACATTGTACTTGTGGTTCTTTTAAATTAGGCGTTCTGTCCGGCAATGAAGAGTCAAAACAAAACAAAAAAAAATCACTAACCCAATAATCAAATATAGTGGATAATTATAACCAGAAAAATTCAGCTCATGATTCCAGCAAGAGAATTTATTCATATAAAATAACCGTATCTTTGTCTCAAGACTTTGTTCCAATCTGGAAAACAAAACAAAGACAGAAATGCTTCTTGCAGCACTTAGCAAATATTGTAACAACCTTAAAATGAAGTTGCTGATTACAGTATAAAAAGCATTAAATGTTCAGAATCCAGTTATCGTTGAAGGGGGCTGAGAGGACTTAGCTTCTTCATGTCAGTTTCTTCAATCTGAGAGGGACATGTGGGGGGACACTTTGGCAACACACAGAGGGTACAAAGAAACCTGCAGAAATGTTAACGTTTGGCCCTCATGATGAAGGAAATTAAATGTACATGACAGAGTCCATGAGCAGAAAAGTTTTTCAGTCATTGGCGATTTCGTCTCCTTTGTTTTTAAGGCCTGCGTTGCTTGTTGTACTCAGCTGCTACTGTTGCATAGCTGTCTTGTGGTGACCCAGACAAGAAGACAGGTGGGGAGGGGTGGGAGGTACTATCAAAGGAAGACATGATGGAGAGTGGTGGATGGGTTGCCATGGTGATGAGGGAAGAGCATGCTACGTCTCCTCGGGGCTGCACTCCGAGGGGAGGAGGTGAACTGACGCAGGGATGGGGAGATGGGAGGAGTGCAGTACTACCTGTTGCTGTTGGACATGGCATACTGAGCCTGCTTCTGCTGGAGGAGCTCCGTGATGGCCAGCAGCTTTTTTAACACATGCTGGAAAACAAAAACAATTATTTAACTTGTAGATCTTCAAGAGCTGAAGTGTTGCTGTGATGATCCGTTCTGACCTGCTGAGCGCCCTTCTCATTGCTCAGGGTACGAAGTTCAGCTGAGTGTGCAGCACAGACCTCGTGCAGTGCAGCCAGGTCCCGCGACAAGTCTGTCGTGAAACTCTCTGTGGCTTTAGGGAGCTCAGGAACATTCTACAAGCGCAAGAGATACTTTTGTTTCTTCACTTTGTTAATCAAAAGTCTGTAGTCACACTAAACTAATTCTAACAAATACTTTTTGTACACTTATCTACAAACCATGGGGTCAACCAGAAGTGGGCACAGTTTTGCTAATAGCAGAACATTTTTGTTGTCATTAGCATTTTCGCTAACTTTGGAAACTTAGCAGAATTGCCTTCTGCTAAATTAGGTAAGTCCACTAACAAAATTCACAAGCTTGTCCCTGTCTGTTGTGGGCGTGTCTCAGAGGAGTCCATTAGACTACAGTATTGGCATGCAAGTGGCAAAGCTGGACGACTCAGCTTCAAGTGGAAGGAGGCAAAGACGTGTCGTGTGACGCAGCCCAAGTGACAGTCATCTTAGTGGTGGTTAGCGGTTTAGCGTTAGCTACCGCTAATATTTTTAGTTAGTGGAGTATGGGATAGCAAAGCTAACTTTTTGGTTAGCTGTGCCCACCACCGGAGACAACAAAGTAAATATGTGAGAGCAATAATGATCGTTTGTTTCCTAAACCGATAAAAGCCCATTCACTCCATCAGAAGGCCTTTAGCAGATACCTGCAGAGGTATAGTTACTAACATCAGAGCCACTCTTCACTTCAGTGATGTAAGTTTAAAAAAAAAAATGAAACAAACCCCTAACTCATCCAGAAACATGATCATTCGATGTTTGTTGTTTTTGATGAAGGGGTTGACCCCCTCCATGTAGGGTTCCTGTTAAAAAGGAAAATAAATCAAATGGTAAGAATCTCAACATATTTGGCAATGTAAATAATAAAGTTACACATAATGTGTAAAGGCAGAAAGAGTTCATACCTTAGCACCAAATTCAACCAGGTTGGCCAGATTCTGGACAGACTTGGCCACCAGCGTGAGGGTACGACTTGCTGTTGAAGATGGAGGGTCTGTTAAAAAGAACGAGTGCAAAAAAGAATAAAAAACATTGCAACATTCCTCTCAGGACAAGAAAAAAGCTTCCAGCAGACATTTACCAGCAATGATGTTGAACATTCTGGGGTTGAGAATGGCGGGGCAGAGCAGTCTGAGGAAGACAAAACCACTAGGAAAAAAATAAATAAAATAAAGAAAAGACAACATTCAAGTTAGACTCCATTAGATAAAACATTTTAAATACGTTTATGACACATCTTACTAGATTTGCAGTCATAAGGCCTCGGGGCTTATTTAAGTGTTTACCTTACAACTCTTGTCCGCATGGTGGTGTTGTTGGGCCACTTCTGTTTTACAGACTTCTGCAGGCACCCATAGATGTACCTCAATGTCCTGTTGCACAAGATGTTAGAGTAACATATGAATCTGAAGAGTTAAAACGTGATGTACAGACAAAAACAAACAAATTTGTTCAGGTGTTGAGAGCTTACGCAGGCAGGATCTCAGCAGCCATGAAGATCTTCTCCACCAGCTCAGACAGTATACTAAGAAGATGGGCCAAGTTCATGGTCACGTCCTCGTTCTTCTCCAGTTTGGAAGGGTTCAGCTGAAAATAAAAAAAAAGGCAAATGAGACACTGGACTAAAAGTGAATTCGAACTCGTTACATTTTATGATGAGTGAGAAATGATTTATTTCACTCCACAAATACAACTAATATGCAAGTGTTAATGTATCTCATGCAACTAAGTAACTTTTTAAGCTAGATACCTACATTCATCTGTAGTATTTTGTACATTTGTCTTAATAACTAGAAGTAAGAAAAGTGCTGTTTTGTACCTCACAGGACTGTTTGCTTTCCATGACCTTCAGGATTGTGTCTTTGAGCGCGTGGTGGACAAAGGGTGTAGCTGTGGCCTTCATGTACTGCTCCATCAGTGTGCTGGCCAGTGTAGTCGCTCTGAACAATGTTGTGGCCTCATCTGGAAACAGGCACAGGAAGATGATGTTATCCAACAGATCAGCACATTGACACACATGCTCATGAGCTAAAGCCCTTCAATGATTCCTTTAATGATTGTTTCATACAGTATCTATTCAAGTAAACATTAAACGCCATGATTGTCCATCTTATCTGCAACAGATATTATACAGGTGTCCTTATTCTTACCCTCCATCTTAATTTCCTTTTCATTGAGTTTCATAAGCAGGAAAGCTTCATCCTTCTCATGTCTGAAAATCCGCAAAAGAAGGCTTGCCAGTAACGTTCGGTCTTGACCACAGACGTTAGCCAAAGCGAAGATTACATGGAAATCTTTCTGCAAAATCATCTGTAGAGGACGTAATGAGAGCATTTTAACCTAACAGCGAAGCTGTCGGCTAAGAGAAAATTTTGCACTCAGAATCATTTCTCAGTGAGTCAAACCTCCTTGAATTCGCTGTACTCCTCTTCAGGCATGATTTTCTCCATGGAGTAGCGGGCACGTACGCGCAAGGAGCCTGGCTCGATGCCCTTCAGAGGAATGTGGGAACTCAGAGGGAACCACTCGTCAATCATCTGACCCTTAATCAAACGGTGTAGCTGGCAACGCATGAACACTGGAAGAAAACAAACATGTGAAGGAAAACAAATGAAAAGGTGTGAAGCAAAAAGCACAAACAAAAATATTTTATTACATCTGCAGCTGTACTTACAGATGTCATTTTCTTTGCTCTTCTTTGTTTTGTTGCTCAAACTGATTTCAAATCTATTTATTTCACTGGACAGGTCACTGAAACGGGAATATATATATATATTTTTTTATTTTTATTCTGCAAACAGAAATGTTGACTTTGGTTGCTGGAAATGGTGAGAGCCTAAATGAACTGCACAGGGAATAAACAAACACTCACTCAAAGATGAACTCTTCAGTGAAGACAGGATTCTGTCCTTCTCTTGGGTGTGTCTTAGCAACCTGGACACTGTTCAAGTAGATATTACAGTAGGGGTTGGTGAAATACTTGATTGGCAGCTTGTGGGCCTCCTCCACATACAGCACCAGACTGCTCACCTGAGAGGAAATTCAGCAACACACACACACAAAACAATCAATCAATACACGTATTGGTTGTAATATTTTCCACAGCACTGTGTGCTGAGCTCCCAAGTCTTAACCCTCTATACCAGGGGTGTCCAATAAGTCAATCGTGATCTACTGGTCGATCACAAAGGCATTATAGTTAGATCGCAGGGCATAAAAAAGAAACAGACATCTTCCATCCTCACTAAGAAATGTGTCACTTGATTGACACACAGGGCAGCCAGTCACGGCCCCCCTCCCCCAAATGTGTGAAATTCTCTGTGTGTGAAGTCGCACATGCGCACTACAGATGGCTGCAGACTAAAGTTGTTCTGCACTAACAACAGTTATAATAAACGGCAGAGAGCAGAGTGTTTTTGTGCTACTCACCCTTTTACGCGTGTAGGAGCAAAAATAATAAAATCCAGGGTCCAAAGAGACGTTAGTGTATTCACCAGTTTGGATAACTATGATCGTACAGACATTGCATGCACAGTGAATGCAGATGAGCCCGGCATCAGGGTAGCCAGAAAAATTTAAAATGTCTTATTTACCCCCTCCTTTTCTGCACACATGTTCAACAAACACAACACACACCTCATCTTAAAATATCTACTCAGCATATGACAGTTCAAAGTACAGTACTGTCATTTTAAAGCAACAGTACTATAGTTCATAATTTCTTATCTGGCAGCCTGATTTACATGGAAACTACAGTGTTTTTCATATAAACCCGCTCATTTTTTGTTTATTACCCAATAAACATTGAAAATACAGGTAGCCCTCAGGTTACGACGGTCTCGTGTTACGACGTTTCGAGGTTACGACGCATCTCCCTTATTCACGTTACGCGGTTACGTCGGTTTTACGTCGTTAAACGT
>JARVGS010001792.1:21912531-21924706 GCA_031762315.1 Hypsolebias antenori | reverse complement strand
GCTCTGTGGAGCTGTCTGAACGCAGAACTGTGAGGGTGAACTGCCTGCGTTCAGTACGCGCGTACGGACACGCGTACGGCCGTACGCAGAACTATGGGGGAGCCTTAAGTCTCACTTTCAGCACAGCTGAAGCAGCGTGCAATATTGTGTGGCGTATTTTGCTGAACAGACCATGGTAAGTTTCCTGTAACTGATTTGTAAAATAAATCAACAATAATATATTCTCTTCAATCCTCTAACCCGCTTATCATTAGCTATGTGTCTCTCAAGTTAGCAAGCTAACGTTTAGATAACCTAGCATAGGCTAATGCCTTGTAAAACTAAACAAATAAATCTAATGTAGAGGTAAAATTTATATCAGTGTCTGTAATGTTTTCTTTGTCATCAGTAAAATGCATTGTTTGTCTGAAATATTTACTTTTCCTGCAATAAAATAAAATAAAATGCTGCTGCAATCGATACTAATTAGACCTTCACCATACGTGGCCAACTGTTTAAATAATGAACGGGGACAGTGTTTCTTTGTTTAATTTATATTTTTGTAACACACTTGATAACATTACGGTGAATATTGGATGATAGAAAAGGTGAACGCACGTTAGGAAGACTGTTTCAAGACTTCAAGAAAGAAAATCTCTTAACTGTTTAATTAGATTCTTTGGGGTGGACAAAGCTCAAGGATTTTCAGCCAGTATATTGTTTATCAGCATTAGCCTTTCCCTCCCAATATTGGTATCGGCGATAGCCAACATTTCTATATCAGTCAGGCTCTAGTGTACATCCAGTACGTCGTCATACTATTGCCATTTTGATAAAACACTGACTTATTTTGATATACACTATGCAAATTTATTGTCTACTAAGAGCCTATTACTTGACATTTACATGATTTGAGATAGACCTGTTGTGTTCTACTTACCACCTCTTCCACCAGATCCTCCACAATGAGCCCTTGCTCCTCTGTGCGAACATTAGTTACCCACATCCAACCATCCTCCAGTTCATTATGAACAATAAACATGTCCCCTTTCAGGAAGCTGAGAATACAACAATTCAAAATATTATAAAGAGACAAAAACACTGATGTGATCTCACATCAGAAGAACAATTACCTGAGGTAATTTGACATAAATAAAGTTAGTTGACAATAGGTGTTTACTGCAGATTAAAGTACCACAGTACAGCCACCAGGTGTCTCTATTGACTTAAAGTTAGGGATAGACGGCGGTGCATGTCTACACAGTCAAGCCTAGGGCTCTGCAGGCTCACCAAAAGTTCAGGCAGACTTTAGACAGATGTTTATCAGATTTAGAAAATCGGGGGTAGCTGAGCTCATCAGTGAGGGTGCCTACTGCAGCTTAATGACAAGAACAAGACTGTTTTTCAGTAAGTCAGATGATGTGCTTTGCAGGCTGCTGTGGCATTCCACAAAATCAGGCTGTTGTTCATGAGCAATGTAGGCAAATACTTCATCTCTAAACCTGAGACGTCACCGCTTCTCTGTGTCTGATGAATAGCAATGAAAAATGGGATGAAGATAAAGACGTTATTTTCCGAGTTTAAGACAGAAATTCTTCAATGTTCACCTGATCTCATCAGTATCTGGCACTTTGGTGTATGGAAGTATGGCCCTGACGCGCCTCCTGTCCTCTACAGGCTGTGAAAATATACACACAAAGAATAGAAACCTCATACTTTGCCTCAACTTTTCCGAAATATTTTCACACAAAAGTAACTAATTGTATGACAAAATCTAATTTACATTCAAACAACTTCAAAACAGCTCAGGGGCCAAAAAAAAAAAAAAAAAAAAAGGGGCAAAAAAAATAAAAATAAAAATAAAAAAAGCAAAAAAAATAAATAAATAAATAAAAAAAAAATAGACATGCAAAATTATACTCATGTACTGTATAATGAACACATTGGTGAAAAAAGAAATCAAAGATGAAAAGTCACCTAAAAATATGAGAGTTTCAATGCAATAATAACACTGACATTGCATCACGTCAAATATCTGATTCATTTTTAGAAAAAAAAAGGAATTATTTCACATAATTGTCCTTGACTGTCAGATTTTGTACAATTTTCTTAAAGATGTCAATGACTGATTTTTTTATTTTTTTTTAATCTAGGGATTTGTTTTAACCGACAAAAATATAAATGAAAGCAGTTTAGATTACATAGCTGCATCAAATGCTACTATAAAAGTATGAAGTTTTCTCACTTTCAAAGTGGTCACATCCCACAAAACATTAAGGAATGGAATGCTTTTTAATTTTCTAAGATTATTAAAAATTTAACTTCTTCAGTTCAAATGTGACAGTGTTACAACAGTTATGTAGTCAAATTATATATGAACGCTTCATTCTCGTTACATATATACTCTTATACACTACATATACTCTTTATATATAAAAACAAGTTGAATAAAAAGGGGGTGGGAGGTAAACGAAAATAAAAAAAAAGCTTGTGGAAGAATCTGCAAAATTTTACAAACACTGAATCTTAGAAACATAGTACGTCAGAATCTGAAACACTCCAAAGCTGAAGGTCAATCTCACCTCAGGAGGTGCCACTGGTGACAACAGTTTCTCATTTTTTAGTAGGCAAGAAACATAGCTGTAGTAACCGATCAGGTCTGATAAGGAAGAGAACCGCCGACCACCAATGTAATAGTCCCCACACATGGCGATTATCCTGAAGAGCAAACAACAAGAGACGGTGACATTTTTAACCACAGACTAATCACTTTGTGCTGAATGTAATGGGAAGTCTCAAAATTATCTCTTTGAATGGAGACAACATAGTTTCCCTTCATTGCTTCATCAACACAAACATCTCATTAAAACTAACAAAGATACAAAACGTTTATTACAACACTTTAATGATAGAGGGAAGTAAAAATCTATCACAACAAGATGTTGTTAATGGTTAACCAGTTGTTTGTGTTGCCAGTTGTTGTTTTTTCTGTGAGGTAATGGGTCATCTGGCAAAAAGGTCAACACTACAGATATATTTTATTTTATATTTATCTGTATTTAACCAGGCAAATCCCACTGAAAGCACAGATCTCCTGCAAGAAAAGTCTGGGCCTGAAGGCAGCCTAACATGCATGTTTTCTGCCACCTATCGTAGACTGACCGAACACCTTTCAATCTATTCTTGTATTGTGGGTGTACGTTGAGACAAGGACAGCAGTCTTATTGAATGGCCCAGTCACTCTGTAGCTTGAGCTCCTCTTAGCAATACATGGAAATGGAATACGACTCCTATGTTTAGTGTCACCTAGAGCAAAATGTGCTTTTAATTTTTGTGTTTACACATTTTTGTGTAGTTCTTTAAAGCAGATATTTAGCCTGAAGCATTTTTTTTCCTTCTTCTTTTTAAACAGGAGTATTTATTTGTGATATTTGGCATAAACAGCCATTCTGGAACAAAAATCTGCCAGATTTTGTTGTTGGTCATTTTAAATTTTGCATTTTGTATACATATAATTTGACAAAGTATGGAACTGTGAATTTTAAATGAGGGAAGTCTGGTCATTTGTCATTTCACAACTTAGTTATTTGAACTTGAAAGGTGCAATGTGGCATGGAAAGTTTTATCTCGTCCGTCCGTGACCATGGCCTCTCATCCCAGCTGCTTCACATTTGGCTGTGAATTGCTCTAGTGAGAGCTGGGGATCATGGCACGGTGACGCCAACAGGACCACATCATATGCAAATAGCAGAGATGAAATTCTGAGGCCACCAATCCCGATTCCCTCCAACCCCTGGCTGCAAAGAGAAATTCTGTTCATAAAAGTCATGAACAGAATTGATGACAACGGGCAGCCCTGGCGGAGTAAACTCCCACCCTGAAGGGGTCCAACTTACTGCCAGCAATATGAAACAAACTGTTGCACCGCTTGTATAGGGACCGACCAGCTCGTAGCAACCGGACTCCAACCCCATACTTGCGGAGCACCACCCACAGTGTACCCTGAGGAACATAGTCGACCACCTTCTCCAAGTCCATAAAACTCATGTAGACTGGATAGGCAAACTCATATGACCCCTCGAGGACCCTAGTGAGGGTAAAGAGCTGATCTAGTGGTCCACAGCCAAGACGAAACCCGCACAGCTCCTCCTGGATCTGAGGTTCAACCAATGGTCTAACTCAGTTCTCCAGTACCCTGAAGAGATCTTACCAGGGAGGCTAAAGAGAGTGATGCCCCTATAATTGGCACACATCCTCTGTCCCCCTTTTTGAAGAGGGGAACAACCACCCCAGTTTGCCAATACAGTGGCACTTGCCCTCGATGCCCATGTGATGTTGCAAAGGTGTGTCAACCAAAACAACCTCACAACATCCAGAGCCTTAAGGAACTCAGGGCAGATCTTGTCCACTCCCTGGGCCCTGCCGCTGCAGAGCTTTTTAACTACTGCGGCAACCTCAGCCACGGTTATGGACAGAGCAACCCTGAGGTCCCCCAACTCGTCTTCCTCCAGGGAAGATGTGCCGGTGGGATTGAGAAGGTCTGAAAAGTGTTCCTTCCACATGACAACATCACTGGTTGAGGTCAACAGCAGCCCACAGTCACTGAACACAGTGATCGTAAAGCACTGCTTCCCCCTCCTCAGTCACCTGATGATCTGCCAGAGTTTCCACAGTGCGGATCGAGAGCCTATTCAAGTCCTCACCAAACTCCTCTCACATCTGAGTTTTGCCACAGCAACAACCAAGGCTGCACAGCCAATTTGGCCCTCCGGTACTCATCAGCTGCCTCTGAAGTCCCACCAGTCAACAAGGCCTGATAGGACTCCTCCTTCAGCTTGACAGTCTCCCTAACCCAGGGTGTCCACCACTGAGTTCAAGGATGATGGATCACCTTCCAGCACCCCCCACTAAAGACTCCAAGAAGACCAGATACCATGAACTACTGTTTGTTAGGTAGGCACAAACAATCAGCAGAGCCTGTTACCCCATCCAAAGGTGCAGGGAAGCTATCCTCTCATCTACCGGGGAAAAACTCAAACACACAGGCACCAAGACAGGGGACCAAGTGTAGACCCACACCTGCTCGGCATCTCTCACCATGGGCAACTTCAAAGTGGAAGAAGGTCCAACCCCTCTCAAGGAGATTGGTTCCGGAGCCCATGCTGTTTGTCGAATTGTGCCCTACAATATCTAGTGAGTACCTCTCAACCTCAGGCTCCTTCCCTGCCAGAGCGGTTACGTTCCATTTCCCAAGAGCAAGCTTTGGTAAACCAGGGTCAGAGGTTTACAAACACCTAAACACCAAAATATACATTTGGAATAACACTGCCCATTTCTAGATAGTACTGTGTAGGTTAAACCAGGTGAAGACTCCTGCCAAAGAATGAAAATATGCCCATCTGTTTACAACGGGGATTTCTGATTGTGTTAATGAAAAACATTTTGTAATATTATTGAAGGCATTATGTAAGATATTCTCTCTTGGGATTTAAACAGCTGATTCAAACTTAAGTAAAACATACCTGAAATGGTTGACCACGTTGGTCACACTGAGAAAAGACAGGACAAAGGAACCGGGCCGGCGGTCACTCTCCCTGATGAGGTAGCTGCCAGGGTTACGGGCCTGGCGTAAACGCTCCTCTGCGATGGTTCGATCTAGTTTGCCATGGTACCACCTGAATGAAAAAAAAAAGGGGAAATAATCACAAGGTGCAGAATTTATGTTGCGACATACATGATATAGTGTGCACAAACAGATACTTGTGAAAATGTCGAACATTATCCATGAAGATGTTCTACATTTCAATACAATTAAGTTTTCTAGAACCCAATCTAAACAGGAAAACATTTTATTACAAAAATCTCAAGCTTTTATAATTTAATTTCACTACTACTCACAAGCCTTTCTTCTCTGAATTAAACAACACTGTATTTATCAAACTCTCAGGTGGAAAACCTCTGCTTACGAAGGCAGCTGAGATAACATATTAACATGATTCTCAAAACTAAGGTCCCCTCCCTATAATCAAAACATGGGGAAATGAACTGAAAAGCATCCAGTGGTTAAATAATGAATTGAGGAGGAGAAGATCTTTTTTTTTTTAACTGGAAACCAAAATGGCTGCTATTTGGTTTATGGTTGTAAAAACTTGTGGTTGTGTGGGAAAAAAACACACAAGAAACATGCGTTTGTGCAAGAAGTGAGCTAATAAGAGGAAACATCTACAAGAGCACCTGAGAGGATTTTTGTGGTCAGAAAACTCAAAGAGGGGCAACTGAGATGTATTGTACAGAAGAGGTGTGGAGTTTCTTTAAAATGAAAAAAGCTCAGAAAAATTATACTAACAAAAAATAGATTAGAAATAAGGGTAAGTGTAAAAAAAGAAATGTCAGAAAGTAGAACTGTGAACTAAACGTAAGCCCTTGATCAAACCAAGAAACTCACAATTTACTTGATGCAATTAATTTTGAATCAATAACAGTTAAAACAAAATTTGAGGACATAAAAATGACTGAAGTGTCAGTTACAATTCCCATTGCCTTAGCAGTCAATGTCAGGCTTCCAACTGCACAACATACAAGGCAAAAGACTGCATATATCGGAACTGACAGAAAGATGCTAGACTAACGAGGAGCTTGGCTTTCAGTCCTGGTTTTCTGCTCTATTTACAAATCAAAATCTCATTTTTGTTGTACTACAACCAACCCAAGTATTTTTTTCTCTCCTTGTAATGAATCCAGGCATATAAAAACTATAAATACAACTCAGAATTGCTTACATTCATTAGTCAGCCCAAATAAATAAGGGTTATTTTTCTTACTCCATTAGGATTCTTGTTCAGTTTTTTGAACAACAGGCAACTTCCTGTTGATGTAGCAGAAGATCAGATACATATATCAGAACTGAATCAGCTAATAACAATTACATTGAGACAGAGATGTACCTATGTAAAGTGATGGAATCACATAAAACACGAAAGAGTGAAGCACTATCTTCTCTGAAAATGTAGCTCTGAATGTCTGAGAACACTGTTTATGTTTAATCAACTCTGCCAGTAATTATGAATCTAAAGGACACTGCATAAAGATTTTGCATCCGTGAGGATATAAAACAGGCATGTGGAAACCACACAAGGAGGATGGTAAGCTTAAAAGAATATAAACGTAGCGTAGGCCTTAGTGATGATAGGATACAGTTCTATCAAATTCAGGAATGCCCTGTCATGTCAGTACATGTTTAGCAGGCAGCAGAGAGGTATCATGGCCCAGCTTAACTATGCTGCGCCTGAACCTCTTTAGGAAAACCAAGTACAAATATGTTGTTTTTTCAGTGGAATACGTACATGTACAGTACTTCAAACAAAAAACAGAAAAAAAAAAAATATATATAAATAATTTATTTTTTTACTACCTGTATTTGCTTGTAATATTTTAAAAATATGTTAATAAACAACAGATATGTGTTTTACTAACAAGGATGCTTAGCAGCAAATTTTCAAGAATGTTAATGTTACCACTTCCTCACGTTAGAAGGCATGCAAAACTCCAATTTTCGGTGGCAGTTTAAGAACAACACTATCCGACCTATATTTACTTTGACTCTGCAAGCACAGAGGAACACAACATCCACCTATCTATACAATTCCTCACAATCCCACTTTCCTATTGGTGACACAATGGGACCAATAGGTTTGCAGAGTAGATCTGCACCTTTTGTCATATTTATTCATTCAAACAATAGGCAGTTTTAAAAAAACAAATAACTAATTAGCTGAGTGACGTGATTATGAAGGACGAGGAATAAAAAATAAAAAAAAAGGTTTACATCACCTGAGACAAACTGCTGATGTCTTATTGTTTACACTGTACGCAAGAAAAATGTTAGCTGAGAAGCAGGTTTTCCCCAATATCTGATAATTTAAATGTAAATACTTTAAGTAGGCAACTTTTTAATTAATATGGGATTAATATTAATACTATTTTAAGTTAATAAAGTTCAGCTGTGCAAAAGCAACCATCCATTTCCATCTTTATGATAAAATTTGACGTTGGAAACTGCACTTGTCTCAGCTCTGCTGCACACACAAAATGAGTTGTCCTAGCCCTTCTCTCTTGCAAAGACAAACACTTTTCTACACATACAATGTAAATAAAAGTTTATACAGCAGAAGGCCATTTCTGAAGCTCACATCCTATTGGCTTGGAAGTGCAGAAAGTCCGATGAGTGAGATCACTCACATAAGGGCTCTAAAAAGTAAGGCCCGAGCACTGAATTTTACACAGTTCTTCATTTGTTTCTGTAATAACAGATGCTCATAAAACATTTTTATAAATGTTTTTTGAAAACGTTTCTGTATTTTTTCTTATTTTAGTACAAGTTACTTTAAAATGCACATATTCTACAACAAAATGTTCTTTCAGCACATGCACAAATCTATTAAGTTTAGAAAAAAATTGTATTGAAGGGCAACAAAGCTCTATTTAAAGATTTTAACACTGGAAAACATCTGAGAACATTAACTTACAAGTTAAAAATCTTATGGCCAATAATTTGGTCCCTAAAACCCACCCTGGAGTCTCTTAATACAAAACTGAAATGTGACTAAATGTATATAAATAAGGTTAATAACCAAAAAAGATGCTTTTCTCACTTGGGTTTAGAAACAGAATACTGACTCACACACAAAACTGATTATGCATATGATTATTATTATTCTATGTTTTATTTTTGATAACATTTTATTTAACAATTGTTGAATTACATTTGCAATTGCTAATTGTACAGCATTGCCTTACAGCACACGTTCATTTTATGCTTGGATGCAAATAAAAAAAATTAAAAAAGCACAACAACAATAGCATTTTATACAGTGGTCAAAAGTCGTTCCACACAAACTAATTTTTCACAGCAAAATGAAAAAAGTTCAGGCTTAAGTTTAAATTAAGCCCTTTCCTTTGGGTCATTAATGTGCTCTCATCACATGATAAGCAGTTTGATAGACTATTCATAAAATTGAATATGGTAGATATGAGAGGAATCAGCCATTAAAATAAATCAATAAATATTGATGGAAGAATTAGCGTTAACGTACAGAACATAAATCCAAATTCTAAAAAGTTATTAAAAAGCATTTGCTTTGATTTGATGCAATTGTTACACACTATTAGCTAAAAATACTATAATGCAATACAGTAATACTTAAATACTGTATGTTTTGTCATTTCAAGTGTTATCTTGACATCTTGCTAAGACACAGAAGATTTTCTTGTTTTGTCTTCTAGGACCCAGTTTTTAGGTAAAATAGTTGCTACAGATTGATGTGACTTCACGCGATCTCAAATTCTTTTTCCAACATTTTCTCTCTTGATGGGTTCATTCGTTCCTTAACATCTCAACAGACTTGCTGCCAACCTTCATCACTATCAAAAAGTAATGAAACACTGCATTACTGCACATTAGCAATGCTTTTTAGCACAGCTTTAGTCTTTCAACCAGGCCACTTAGCTCAACTGATTTTCTATACAAAATGTAACTTAAATATACCGATACTACTGATGTTTTTATATAGTCAATTCATTAGTTTAAGATCATGTACTGGAATTTTTGGATATGAAGTTATAATATGAAACATGTCACAAATGTATTTTCTATAAGAAAAATACATAAACTGTTTATTTACTTACAGATCACTATTAATATATGTCAGTTCATCGTAGACATTTGGTCTGTCTAAGACTAAGACCCACTTAGAAATGGATGTTGCCAGATCAGCAGACAACGATTTGAAAACCCAAAACACTGAACCTTTCCAGGAGTCTAATAAAGTGCCACATGGTTTTGTTTAACAGCGATGAATTCATAAATCGAAAAAGCTTTCAGGAAGAGACAAGTACTTCTACACAAATATGAAGCAGGATATAAGATTAACTATTTGTTTATTAAAATCACAAGCTCATTTTGAACCAATCAGATGAATGATGTGTTGCACATGGAATCAACAAACAAGAGCCACTATTGTTGACTGTTTCCACACTGCATTCCCTGCATGTAGCAACCTGCAGAGGATGCTGGTTAGTCCAAACCTTTGTGTTGTGGCCACAAACAGAAAGCTTAGAACTTTTTAAAGATAATTTCTTTCATAATTGAGGTCTTGTGGACCCTATGGGCATCTAGCTGTTCAGCAGTGCTCAACAAAGTGAGCATTTTGTGTGCAGAGATGACACATGAGTGCATCAATGGCAGTCAACTACATTTCTAAAACTGTTTAAAGTTCAGTGAACAAAATCATCTCGTCAAAGATTTCTTACATCTCTGAGGAAACAGTGCTCAGGATGGTGGTCTCTGCTCAGGTTAAACATCTTTATGAAGAGAAAACGACACACTAAAACACTTGCGATGTAAGACAGAACCAGTATCTGTAGATCCAATAAAGCTGAAATAAGCCACTGATGTACTATCCATGTCAAGCAATCAGAGGCTCATCATAATTTTGTTGATCTTATGTCATGTACCGGTAACTGAAAACTCAGCTTTCGATTCTTCATCATGATCTTCAGTATTTGTAGCAATAATATTTGGACAATAGGATATTTTTAAGTGAGCCATATTAGGTTATATTGTTATTTATATGACTTATTTAAACAGAATACCTTGATTTAAACATTTAAATTTAGGAAAGTGTGTAGGTTTATTTGATTGCAGCAGTAATTTACCTTCAAAGAAAAATGATTACGACTTTCTGGCCAACTTTGTTTTGAAATAATATTTTCATAAGTACCAAGTAAAGCATAGGTTACTGGAAACAATTTATCATATTCAAAACTGTCCATTGTCATGAAAGCAAAGGAAGATCTGAGGGGTAACTAAATGCCTCACTTACGCTGAGTTCACCCTCTGCTGCATCTCCCTCCCGTGTTCTGTGTAGTCTCACAAGGTGCATTCACTCCACAAAAATTGCTGTTGGCCTGGTAAAAAGTGTGAGCAGAGAAAAGGCATTTCTAGATCCATACAAGGCATTAGGATGTTCCACAGCCGGAGCCCTGATACAGTCATCTCCTGCAGTTATGTTGAATGAGCAACATCCAGGAAAACCAAAAAGATGCAATGATGCAAAAAAGATTCTGATAATTTTAGGTGATAAATATGCCCAACAACAAATATGACAATTGCATTGTTAAGTCTTGGTCTTGTAATATTTTAGAAGCTATTGAAAAAAGACACTCCGTAATCTTTCAGCTGCTGGGGCACAACATAGCCTTATGCTCTTTGCTCTCACTTAATCCTGCTCTGATTTTCTCTTACTCTCCACTTTCTCTCTCATAAAAGCACACATCCTAAGCAAGCTGCCTATTGGTTTCTCCAGCACAGGGACATACGGCTAGGGAGTGGACAAAATGTAATAACAGATAAAATGGAATGACAGATAAAAAGAGACTGAAGGCTGGAGAGATGACTGCAGATGAGAGCTGGGATGGGTTTTCGTAATCATTTTGATTTGCTCTCAATATATTTTTTCCTAAAGTTTGTCTTATTTCCAACCACCCAGTCAAGATTAGAATGACTGAATGATGAATGTTTTAATTCTAGAAAATAAACATCTGAATACCTCACTGGATTAATCAATCCCAAACCAGATTAGGATTAGGCAAAACAATACACTTCAAACATAACAAACCATCACAGCTTGTTTCTTCTAGCAGGAAAAGAGGCTGACACAACAAGGGCCAGACCTCATTTAGATTTAGGGAAAGTCATCAATGCGTTCTAAAACCATGTTCTTTCTAAACGCAAACTAGAATTTCAATACAAATACATACAGGAACATAAGACAACATCTCATATTTCCTGTTGTGAGTAAGCCTTCTTGAAGTGGCACCATTACATCAGTGATGATGAACTTCACTGTCATCTGTCAAACAAATATTCCTCCAAAACTCTGCTTTTATTTCTAGAAGTATAAAGAGAGATTTGGGGCTTTTACGACTTTGCGTTTTTTTGTGACGATTAATTGTAATACAACAAAATTAGAAATAACTATTTTATTGTCTGTCTTCAGTCACTTTACACCATTACTGATAATCAGATTTTTTTCGGAATTCAAATGCTTATAAATTAAGGTTATACAGGTTGTCCCCGAGTTACGGCGCCATCGACTTACGGCAACTCGGACTTACGGCGCCGCCCCAGTGACGTCAT
>JARVGS010001792.1:21797289-21808413 GCA_031762315.1 Hypsolebias antenori | reverse complement strand
TGACAGGGGAGACGGTGGGCTCCAGAAACCATCTTATCACCACGAAACTGGCTGGCCCACTATGTGAGTGTGCTGCTTGTGGGACTGAGTTTGTTGTGGCTCCTCGGGCTGATGAAGTCCTTTGGATGAAGGATGAAATGTTTCAACAAAAGAAAATAAAAAAAAGAAACCATCCAGATCACATGACAACATAGTTGGGTCTCTGGTTTACATTTAATAAATCATCTTTGGACCAAATAAAACAAGGATAAATTGCAATCTAACAAATTAAAGAAGAAAAAAAACTAACTGACAAATTTCATACGTTAAACTCAGGCAGCACATGTTTAGTGGTTAGCACTGTTGACTCAGTAAGAAGGTCCTGTGTTCATTTCCTGATTTGGAATTTATCTGTGGGACGTTTGCATGTTTTTCTCATGTATTTCATTTGTATTTTTTTTTTTTTTCTGGGTACCCCAGTTTTCTCCAACAGTCCAGAAACATGCATGCTTTCAGCAGGCCTCCATTGAATCAGATCTGTGATCTCAGTGGGATTAGATTAAAAACTAATTATACGTAGCACTTGGCATTTTAATCCTTCTGCGTTTGTCTGTATCTGTTTCCTGTCGTCTCGCACTAACCACAGCAGGTCGAAGACAACTTGGTTTTGGTTCTACTGAATGTTTGTTTTTGTTAAAAGGACGTTGTTCCTCTCCACTGTGACCAGTGTGCTGCTTAAGATGGAAGATTACATTGAAGTGAAGATTCAACACGTTCTGCTGCCCTTAGATGTTCAGATGACTTTTGTTGAGAAGTTGAGCTATGTAAAAGTAATTAAAATGGTTTTGAACTTAAATGATCTTGATAGCTCCTTTAAGGCTTACAGATACCGCATGTTTGCTTTGTAACTACCGCTCCTGCCATTAACATTCAGTAAATCTACCGGTAGTTATTTTCCCCACAAATAAAAAATGTCAAACATCTTGAAACTCTAAAACACTGTGTTTAAAAAAAAAAGGTAATAAATAAATAAACAAATAAATAAATAAATAATTAAAAAAAGTAAAATTCACCCTTTTCATGCTTGAATTATAGAATAATTTTTACTTGCAACAACTGTTGAGAAGACTGAGTTAATCGGTCTTGTAAATTATGATAAATAAGCACGTCTGGATTATTGCAAACAAACAATTTATCCATCCATTATCTTTATCAACTTCTTCCTTTGCATGCCATAGGGGGGTCACTGGTGCCCATGTCCAGCAGTCACTGTGCGAGAGGTGGGGGACACCCTGGACAGGTCTCCAGTCCATAATAGAAACACACAGAGACAAACGAGACAAACAAGTTAAACCATTCACTCTCTCACTCACATCTATGGACAGTTTTAGTCACCCAAGAGTTGCCTAACATGCATGTTTTTGGTCTGTGGGAGGAAAGTGGACTACAGGGAGAAAACCCACGCATGCACGGAGAAAACATGCAAACTCCACCCAGAAAGCCCCCAAGCTGAGATTTGACACTGCGACTTTCTCGATGAGAGGCAACAACTCTATCAACTGTGCCACCATGCCACCAAAAACAAGGTTCTTTATTGTCATTCGCATCACATGAGGTACATGAGGTGGAATTAAATTTTGTACTCAAGGTCCCAGTCACACCCACAAATAGCAAACATTTAAAGTATTAAACAATAAGCACAATGTAAGTTCTAAAATATATGTTAAACACTAATAATGTAGTATACAGGCAGTCCTCGAGTTACGACGCCCCCGACTTACGGCATTTTGGACTTACGAACGGCACCCGGTGACGGCATCACTCCTCCACTGAGCAGTATTTTTCAGTATTTTCTGTGTTTTTTGAGGGTACCGTGTTAGCTAACTGCTTGAAAATACATTTTTAAGGTACAGAATGTACGCTGGTGTTGTGTTACGTAAAAAAAAAAAGTGTTTAAAACGCTGTTTACTTGCGCAGTTCGACTCACGGCAAAAAATCCGGACTTACGACGCCACGTGCTACGGGTCCCAACTTACGTCAAAATCTGGTTATGAACGGTCTGTACGGAACCCATTTGTAACTCAAAGACTACCTGTACTTTGGTGAATTAAACAGCAGCCTGAATATGAGTCTGTTGTGAGCAGATGGGTATCCAGATAACACTAACAGATAATCAAACAACTAGTGCTCAACACATGTCATTCTGTGTACTGGCAACCAGTCTGAAGACTCACCCCTGCTTGCCTTCTAAACAGAGTAGCTGTGGACAAGCTACAGTTTAAATGCACAGCTTTTCAGAGTTTTGCTCCAGCTGACTGCTTGCAATTTGACAGTCAGCTTCAGTAAGCCTGTTGCCAAACTTTGACAAAAATACAAATGTCTCATCTGATAATATTACTGTACAAAATATGTAATTTATAATTTGAAGTCTTTTGCAGCATTATGTTTTCTATATGTTTAATTGTGATATAGAGTGAGTTCAAACACAAATACTGTACTGTACATGGAACTTACAATAAAAAAAATGTTGCAAGTGCACTGTACATTTCCTGCATCATCTAAACAAAATATGTTCACTGGTTTGAGAAAATATTCATGGTGAGTATATCAAAGTCAAACGTTTGATTGAAGAAATAACTGCTGCTGCTCTCACCAGTCAACAGCAACGTTAGAAGCAACAATGTTCTGATGTTCTCCGTCACCAAAATATTTGAAGAGTGAGTGATGGTAGTTTTCAAGATGTGTTTTAATGGATGGAATTAATCAGTGAAGTCAAGCAAACCTTTATGCTTTTCATTTGCTATTCAAGTGGGTAGGATATAGACTGTGTGCAAGAACAGAGGAAGTTGTATTTTTTTTTCTTCCTCCATCCTAGCACGTGTAATGATGGAGCCAGCAGGTGGCCAATGGAGGCATTGGTCGCAATAAATTAGTCTTTGGCCAACTCAATCATTTGAGGAAAATATACATTTAAGAAATATCATAGCTAGAAAGTAAAGTTTCCTTTAATGATAGAGGTGGTTGATTTGCCTAAATAAATGGTGGTAGCCATCTTGGATTTTGACACATCCATACACAGAAAAGGAAGTTGGTATCTCACTTATTTTTAAAGTTATCACACTCACACATGCACGGATGGATGGATGGATGGATAGATGGATGGATGGTCTTTCTAGTTCTCTCTTTTCACTCAGCGACAAGCAAAACAAGAAAACTGACTGGACTGTAACATTGATGCAATGGATCGTTTGACACCAAAAAGAAATGATAAAAAACATACAATTCTGTGAGTGTATGTGTGTGTGTGTGTGTGTGTGTGTGTGTGTGTGTGTGTGTGTGTGTGTGTGTGTGTGTGTGTGTGTGTGTGTGTGTAACTGAATAACTAAAACCTGTATTGTTCCAGCCAGGCAGTTGAAACATGCCTCAGTCCAGGTAAAATCTACACAAAATATTAATAAAATGACCATCCCATGTATTTATACCTTTTATACAATACATATTTTAAATACTGAATTTGTAATCAAAGTTCAGGGTTGGAAAGCAAGTGGGGCTTTGCACTGATTCAGTGTATTTTTGAAGCATTCATTTTGTTATCATGAAGGCATTCTTAAAGAGCCAATGATTGTCAGCTAAAATATCTCAGTTTATTGTCTTTGTTCCCTGTTGGATAAGAACAAAGTGAGAAATGACCCCAGAGGGTTTTGTGATTGAAATAAAGAAAATGTGTGTGTTTAGGTGGGTGCTTGTGTGAGCTGCCTCTTAGGAACACAAATAATAATTTAAAAAAGTGGTTATTAATGTATGTAATTGTGATGAAATATATACATTGTCAGGTCTACATTTGCAGGCTTGGTTTCTAGCTTTATGCACTTTACACATGACTCACTGCACTGTCTCCTCAACAAATAGATTCAAACTATTCAATTCAGTTTATTTTTCATAGTGCCAGTTCACAACAAAGGTGTCTCAGGACACTTTACAGAAACATTCGCATACAAAGAAAAGCCAAATAGTCAAGTTCTCTATCTATTTAACTGAAAAAATGGAAACTTTAATAATGTGTACTATCATTTCACAAGCTTTAATTAGTGTTAAACTACATTAAATTCCCCTTAGTTTTGTCTTTTTACTTCCATTGTAACTTGTCATGTGTTATGATTACCAGGACACAGTATGTGTATATTGCTACAAGAAGCCATAGAACAGTCATTAAATAGTTGGTAACAACTATCATAATATGTTTTTCATCTTTATTCTTGTGACCTTTCTTTTATATGATGCTCATCTTCTGTTCATCTTCTTGACATTTCAAAGATGTTTTATGAAAAGTGCATGCCACAAACATGCAAACTGAGGAAAAACAAAAAGGCTTGGAGAATGCAGCACCCTCAAACCTGACATCCATTACTTGTGACCTTTTGTGTTTCAGCTCATCTTGTCTCAGTGTTTCGGCTTGACTGATTTGTCAGGTACAGCAATAAGATTTCACCATACGTGCGTGCCTGTCAGGGAGAATAATGCACAGTTCTTATCAAGGTTGCAACAAAAACAACATGAGTCGTTTCACATATCAAACCAACCTGGCTTCATTTTAATGACCACATGGATAAAAAGTTTAATTCAGGGAATGTAATCAATTTAAAGAGTTATTTTTTTTTCATTTGTGTGATTTTAAATGTGTTACTATTTATGATAAAGGGATAGTTCAAAGCTTTATATTTGTGTGAAAATCTTGAAAACCAATCATCTATAATTGTAGATAGGTCTTTGTAGAACCTCAGCTCAGATGAAACAAGTTGAATGAGGGCTGCATTGACAAAGCTGATGGCTAGTTTCACAAATTTTATTAATCTGAAAAATGTATATATTTACTGTACAGTACTAATCCCTCAATACTTTGTGGTTTGTCTTACGCGGACTTACTCTTTTGCTGGTTTTCAACGTTAGATTGTACACGACACACAGTTGGCTGACTTATGAAGTGAGCAGCGGCATGGGTTGTTAAAATAATCAAGCGCAACCCGAACCGAGCCTTCAGCCCCCGCTCGACAAACAATGAGTGGGCCAGGCCACCGAGAAATGTCCCGGTGCTCCTGATGGCCAGTCTGCCCCTGTGCATCAGTCCGTCTGCTCTTTTTTGCTGCGTAATTAATTACGAAGGGGACCCAGAAATTCAACCACACACACAGCAGAGAACAAAAATATTTATTTAAAGTTTTATCAGGAGGAGAGTGTCCGCTGTGGCTGTGTAGAGCTCAGTCACAGGTGGAGAAGCCTAAGTTGACATGACATCAGAGGGAAAGGAGGTTTGGATGGGTCACGTGATGTGTGAGCTTAACCTGGAAGGTCCGACAAATACTCTTCAGTATGTGAAGTTTGGTTCAGAGAGCTCAACTCCTACAGTCCGGGGTCTGAGTTTGTTGTAAAAAATAAAAAAATAAAAAATACAGGCATAATTCATTAACATAGAGGCAGAAAAGCAATACTTGTCCGAGGGGTTTAGCTGGGATCGATGGTCTGAAGGCAGAGCAGAAGTCGCGGTCCAGATATCTGATGGGCAGAAGTATCCATCTTGGGCTAGGCAAAGGGAAGGAATCTGTGATCATGAAATGGGTGAGGAACAAAAGCAGGAAGAAGAATGCTGGATACTTCAGGCATGAGGCGATCAGTCAGTTTGGCAGGGAGGCAGAGACTGGGTAGAGGTTAAGAAGCGCAGTGCACAGGTGCAGCAGGAGGGAGATTGAGAGTGACAGAGGTGATGAGCATGTGTGAATGCAGTGGAGAAATGGGAGTGGCAGGTGTCAGAGAGCAGAGATCAAATCTGAGAGCAAATTAAAAGGTTGAAACACAAGGTGTATAAAAGGTTGCATTACTTTTTAAAGTTTGGAGTTAGTCTGACAGCAAAAATGCTCTTTGTTCTCTGTTTGCTTGGGCTAACTCTCAGCTCATCAGTTTTATTGTCTTCAACCTGAGATTATTCACAGAGCTATCCAAGACAGGAAAATGACAACTGTTCAGACATTTTCCACAGACCACTACTAAAAATTACTTTGAATTGACACTTTTAGTTGTATTGTTTGGTTTAACTTATCCCAGCGTGTTTCTATGAGGCCCATGTTTTTGAAGTGTTGCACCCTAATTGGGCAATTCAAGCACGGAAACTAAATTAAGACTAAATTAAAGGTTATTAAAAGAAACAAATGTTTTCAGTATAGTCTTGATGAGCCCAGTCTTTCCTTAAACTGATAGCTCAGCTTTTTGCTTGGTGATGTTTCATAGTAATGTTGCAGTCTGCCTTTGGGTTGTGCTGCCAACTGCATCCGATATTTGGGAAAATATTAAGTGTGGCAGTAAGCCACTCTTGTTGAGATAGGCCTTTGCTCCCATCTTTTTCCTGCTTTAATTGCTTCCTTTGGGATAATTAGTAATCATTAGGAGATAGTCAGCTGGGCATTTATGCCTTGTCATGATGCACTGCGCCCAAACATTAAGTGGTGCATCATTAGCTGAGTAGTCAGCAAATTGGTGGTGTTCAAACTATCAGGTCCACCACGAAAATGTGGCTCTCTAATGAACCAGAGCTAAAGCACTTGACAATACTTCTCTAAATATAGTTATGGTTCCCCTTTAAACCACAATCTACAATGAACAAATTAAGTGTCAGAAATTACAGAAGATGACTGACTTTAATTAGAGTTAAAACTCAACTCTTTAATAACGTTATATTGTGCAGAGAACAGTGATGCAGTTTTCATATTGTTGTGTAGAAGTATGTGAAATGTGGTTTAGCTGCATGTCCTTGCTTTAGAGGTCTTTACAAAACTGCCCATGCTAAATTAATGTCGATATATCACATTTGTGAAATATTTTGTTGTGTGATCTTCTGGTACTTTTATGAAGCATTTGTAAAAGCTACAGAGATTATTTTATTTAATAGTTAAGATTTGCTTCGCGGATGTCTGACTTGTGCTTTTTTTTTTTTTTTTTTTTTTACTTATTTTGTATCTCATTTGTGCCGAATCCCAGTTTACCCTTGCTTTCAACTCTGCAGCCCTACCCTTATAAATGTGCATTGAAGCAAGACAGCCAGGGTTTCCAACAATCCTTGTTGTGCTGTTGGGCAGGATAAAATGTCAGGGCTTTCTGACCCTTCAAATGAGGATTTTTCATTCTAATACATGAAAGAGCTGTGTTTGCACATACACTCATAAATTCAAGTATTTTCTTCTTTAAAAAATATAGCTAAAATGTACAACTACTGTACTACTACTTTATTTATACTGTACTTTGAAACAAGCACAGCTGCAACAAAGTGTTGTACATGTAAAATCAAAGAACTTGGAACGCATAAACCAAAGAATGAAACCAGATTAAGCAACAAGATCAATAAAAACAATATAGGAAAATAAACTGAAGCAAGTGTCAGGCTGTGCCAAAGGCCAGGAATTAAATGCGTTTTTAGAATATTTTAAAAGTGGACAGTGAAGGGGCTCATCTGGTAAGAAGTGGGACATTGTTTCATACTATTGAAGTAGAAACTCCAAAGACTTTGCCCCCTCTGAGCATTTAGTTGCACCTACTCACCTGCAGGTGCAGCTGGTCATCTGACCCAAGGCAGGAGAGTTTGGTTAAAGCAGCTCAGAGAGGCTGGGGCAAACAATACAATTTAAACTTTTAAAAACAAATCAAAGAATTTTAAAATTTGTGATGATGATGTGCTCCCTCTTACGAACCAGTTTGACGCCAAGTAGCAACATTCTGGACCAACTGGAGACGTCTGAGGGAGGACTGGTTAACTCTGAGGTAAACAGCTTTGCAGTAATCAAGTCAATATGTGACGAAGGTATGGATCACTCAGCACAGCACCTAACCACTGCCTTTGATACAGTGGACCACAACATTTTAGTTTCAGGTCTGCAGCACCAAGTGAGTATCTAGTATACTGCACTAAGCTGATTTAGTATCTGCTCAACAAAACCATGTGTCAGTACAGCTGATTCCTAATTAAGAAATAGAAAAATTATTTTAAAAAAAGTGCCAACAACCAGTGTATTCTATTGCCTTTTGTTGGTATAATTGTATGTTATCCTCAGTAGGTACAAAAATGCATTTATTTGTTAATAATATTTTATTGTCACATTAACAAATGTTATGTCTAGTTTGGGATACGCAGGTGTATAATGTTTAGCATTATTGTAAATCTTCCTTAACAGGCTTTAAAAAAAAGTACCCAAAAGTCTGTTGCAGTTGCTAAACTAGTTATAGATTAAATTGAAGGATATTGTTGATCAGCATCTAAAACGATCCATCCATAATCTTCTGCTTGTCCCCAAGCCGGGTCCAAAATATGATATGGAAAAAAATGTTGTGATATTCATGCATAACAGCATTTAAAAAGGATTGTCTGTCTATAGAAAATACAGTGAAACTTTTAAACAGATACTTTTCCCTTTGTTATACAGCACACCCTGTATGAAGTTCTGTAGTTACATTTTTGTTGTAGCACAATTACTCCACTCAAATGTTTTTTTGGCGGCCAATCATAATTGTTCTGAATAACCTAAAATGTAACTTATCAGAGTCAGAGAGAGTCAGAGAGTCTTTATTGTCATTTGCACCACATGTGATACATGTGATGAAACAAAATTATGTACACAGGGTCCCATCTATGACATGATCTATGACATGTTATCTATGGCGCTATTAAAACAAAGCCAACTGTTGTACATTTATTCAAATACAGTATAAGCATCAGAGAATTTTAGAAATGTTCACTATCTAAAAAAAGCTAAGTCTGGTCCTCTGGAGCATGCATCAGGGTAAATGTTTAATATGTTTAAAAATCAAAATAAATTGACTATTATTTTGTACTGACCGGTGTACTTCGGTTTCGAAGCACAGTATACCCAGTACAAAAATGTAGACTACACCGTTGCACTGAACCCCTCATTACCTCCGATCTGTGTCCCTTCGGTGTTCAAACACCGATTAGTCTTTGTACAGATCTAGTAGAGTGACAGCGGGTCATCAATTGGCCAGAGAGAGGTCAGTCTTGAGCATCACTCTTACAAGAATCAAACACGCCACTTTAAAACCTTAGTGTTTTTGTTTACTTTTAAGAATATATCCATTAAAATGGCAACACATATACCAACACTGTGTGACTTGAGGTGCAGATGGTTATTTGCATGTTGGATAAGCCAAATGGACTCAATTGACAAACTCTGGCCAGTGGAGGGAGGTGGCCTTGTCTCAGGCATGGCCTTTTTGGAAACCGTGGCAGAAGATGCTGAGTGTTTTGTGACATAATTTCTTTATTTGCCCCCTTGATGTTTTGTCTTGGATACAACCTGACATGGTGGAAGTTTAGGGTTGCTGCATTATGATGGTCTTCATCGAAGAAGCACTCAAGTTATGTGAAAAACCACCAAGACTGTGTAAATGGTAAATGGACTGTTCTCATATATCGCCTCATCAAGATCTTATAAAGATACTCAAAGCTCTTTACACTACAATCAGCCTCATTTACCCATTCATACAGCACTCTACTATATCTCTACAAAGAAATATCAGTGCTTTAGATCACATTCATGCACTGATGGAACACACATTGGAGGCAATGAGGGGTTCAGTGTCTTGCCCAGGGCCACTTCAACATATGACTGCTGGTGTATTAAAACCCCCAACTCTCCCATTGGAGTACAACTGCTCTAAACACTCAGCCACAGTCACCCCACAACCCAAGTTAGTGTACACCCAAGTAAAGTCAAAGTGGGTCATGTTGAGTCTGAACAACAGAAAAATGACACCTTTCTTTAAAATGAGGTAATTTTATTTACCGTATACAACAGTTAATATATTAAGTATTATTTTTCAATCCACAGAACCTTGCTTCAAAACATCAAAATTATTGCTTTGAGGGCAGACTTGCTTGGAACTGCATCCTTTTACCTCAATATTTGCATTCAATTCAGTTATCACTGACGCAACTTGCTGCCCGTTGCTGAAAAGACTCACAGCATCAGCATCTAAATATCAAGAAGCAAATTTGTTCAAATCGAGTCCCCAATCTGAAAGCGCCGACACAAATCCTTTGAGAGTGTAACAACATAAACACAATCATATTCTCACATTTCAGATGAGTTTTGTCTGCGAGAGGATGAGAAAAACAATAATCGAAACATTCAATTCCCCAAGAGGCAGAACTCAGGCTGAGGCCGGGGCAGTGGTAGCTGCAGAGACCAAGTGAGAACGTGTGGGACGGTCTTAGAAAACAATCCATCTGCCACTGCAACAGATTGGACAGCAGCTGAGTGGAAAGTAACCCTGCAGACAGTATAGCTGCTCAGTTTCCCAATGACTTAGTATGCTAATGTATGTCCGCTCGTTTGATTGTTCTGCTGAGCAGCTGAATTTGCTGACCGCAGAGATCGATAAAGTCACACCTTTCTAACCGTACGGGGAAACAGTCGAGATGTTTGCCTTGGCAACACTTTACACCTAGCAGCCTGTTTATCCAATTACAAACTAATTCCTGTCATTAATTTACTTTAAAACATTCAGTTTGAACTTGCAGAGCAGTGCTGTTCGTAAAACAAGAGAGACTGCAGAAACTGCGCAGAATTAAGACAAATGGAAGCTCCCGTCACTAATGGTGATCGTTTCCTGTACGGAATTAGGTTCTGTGATGGGAGACAAATATTTCTCGAATGGAAATCAGAAACGGGGCGTGTGAATATGTTCTGTGGTTTGCTGCTTTGTGTATTAACAATGCAACACCATCCCGTGATGAAGCTTCTCGTTTGCTGAATTAAAGGTCGCTGTGTCGAGTCAAGGCAATGAGACTCACAATTCATTCAGTGGCTGCAGTTACAGCAGTCCCTTGTTTATAGCGGGGGATCTGTGCCCTGAAGCCCCGTGATAAGTAAAAAACCGGCAAGTAGGAACAGTAGTACAAGTAGGAGGGGTGGGTGATATGGCTCAAATATAATATCATGATATTTCAGAGCATTTTGTCGATAATGATAAATTTAGTGATATAACACACACACACACACACACACACACACACACACACAAAATGAAAAAAAAATCATAGTTATTCATTTGACAAAATTAGCTTAACATGTTGCTTTGCTATATATA
>JARVGS010001792.1:21785682-21797189 GCA_031762315.1 Hypsolebias antenori | reverse complement strand
CTTAAAATTCATATTATCGTTATCGAAAAAAAGTATATCGGCGAGATATATCAATATCGAATTATCGTCCAGCTCTATCTCAGGACCTATGAAAAAGTCTCTTGGAACCCCGGTCCAAACTCAACAGGAAGTTGGCCATTTTGGATCAAAGTGTCATTTTTGGGCATTTCAAATGTTGAATATTAACAAACTACTCCTAGGGATTTTGATGGAATGCCTTCAAATTTGGTTAATGTGCCCTTAACACATTGGGGAGTAAAAGTTGCCTAAAATGTGCATTTTTGTATATGTTAAAGGGATGTGGCCAGATCTCAAATTTGCGCTTCACAACATAAATTTCCAAATGCTATAACTTTCACATTGAAAGGCAAAATGCACCAAACTTGGCATGAACCATCCCTGTTGGATGCCTGATGATCCTCTGATCATATTCTGATGTCATCAAAGTCCCGCCCCCTCAGAACAGGAAGTCACTTTTTTACTTGGATATGCTCCCTCTCTGACACCCTTGACCTAATCGGGATGATCCTGTGTTAGAAGACATATAACAAATTGGTTTGACTTACTTTAAATTACAAACAGTTTTCAATGGAGGATGTGGGCGAGGCGGCGTGACGAATTCAGAAGTGATGCCGTAGCCATACGTCTGGCTCTAAATTCCACCGATTTGAACCGAGGTGTATCAAAATCTCTATGATTGATCATTGTCCTCCACTTGAAGAGGAGTCCATGATAAGTGGCCAACAGCCTCCACAGCACCCCCTACATTATTCCTAAAGTTACATCTCAGTGATACATGATCCGATCTGCGCCAGATTTATTGGTACATCATCAGTGAGCACTTCTGGACACATTGATGTTGTGGTTTAACGTATGACTCCAATGCGCCCCCTACATTCTTCCAACAGTTATATCTCAGTGATACATAATCCAATTTGAGCCAGACTTTTGGTGCGTCATCTTTGAACATTTCTAGACATATTGCTATTGTTGTGTAATATTTGACTCAAGTGTGCCCCTAGATTAGTCAAACTGTTATATCTCAGTGCTACATCATCCGATCTATACCAGATTTCTTGTATGACATTAGTGAGTACTTCTACACACATTGGTATTGTTGTTTAATATTTTACTCCACTGTGCCCCCTGCATTATTCCAACAGTTATATCTCAGGAATACATTATCTGATATGATTTATTGTATGTAATCAGTGAGCACTTCTAGACACATTGATGTTGTAGTTTAACTTATGACTCCAGTGCACCCCCTACATTATTCCAACAGTTATATCTCAGTGATACATCATCCAAGTTGAGCCAGACTTTTGGTGCGTCATCTGTGAACATTTCTAGACACATTGCTATTGTTGTTTGACATTTGACTCAAGTGTGTCCCCTAGAATATTCAAACTGTTATATCTCAGTGCTACATCATCCGATCTGTACCAGATTCCTTGTATGTCATTAGTGAGTACTTCTACACACATTGGTATTTTTGTGACTTCAGTGCGCCCCCTAGAACATTCCAACAGTTATATCTCAGTGAAATATCATCTGATATACACCACATTTATTGTCAGAGTCAGCGTCAGAGAGTCTTTATTGTCATTTGCACCACATGTGATACATGTGATGAAACAAAATTATGTACACAGGGTCCCAGTTACATCCAACAATAAAATGCAAAAGAAAACATTACTAAGATCTAAGATGTGAACTAAGAAAAACACCAACTAAAAATACACTAAGCACTAGGATCATAGAATAACATTACTCCAAACAGCAGCACGAACATGAGTTTGTATGAGCAGATAAACACAGCAACATGAAACAGAACAGCAACATGAGCAACAGCAACTTATTAATGTAAAACAAAACTTCTGTGCTCATGTGATATAATAATTCATTATTTTTAAACTATTGAATCATTAATATTGTTATATAAGAATAAATGTGAAGGTTAATGTGAAGCAAAACACCTGCATCAACATTTGGCAGGATGAACTGGCTCAAGAGCAAACTTTCTCCCTTCATGCACCTGATTATATGCTGTCACAATATGTTATATTTCATTCAGGAAAACGATCAGAGGAAGAAGTTCATGTTTATCAGGTCTAGTAGAATAAAGATTCTATGAAGTCACTTCTACACCACAGTGTGATGCAGTAAAAGTATTTTTTCAGCACACTATTGTACATATAGCAGTTTGTGTTTTTCACACTAGCATGTTTGGAGATGACACTTCAAATCTCTTTTTGTCACATTTCGCAGATTTAACCTCCAATGAAACATCAAAAATACTTAATTTTAACAGTTACAGGAGTTAACTCCTCTTTAATAAACAAACAAACAAACAAAAAAACAAGCTGTTTTCATGACTTCTCCAATAAAGTGCAATGTTAAATTTGTGAGTTTAAGTGCCATTTAAAGTGAACAAGGTAATTAAATGGTGTTAATTATGAGAGCGCTGCACTGTGACTCCCATTTGTTTGTGTTTGGTTCACACAAGATCCGTATTTGTGCCAGTCTAATTAGTCAATTACACATTCCAAGGTTTCAATAAGACTGAGCACTTTCAAGGTATCCAAGATTTAAAAATAAAGATGAAAATGATGGTTGAACTTTAAGATAATATTCCAAAAATTCAATATATCACGCTGCAGTGCCTATGCACATGCATTCCAACCAGTCCATGTACACACAGCAGAAAAAAATAATAATTGTGATGTTTGCACTGTTTACTGCCATTTTTGCAAAAGTTGAGCAGTTATGTGAAGGACCTTGAGCATGACCTGAGGGGGGTGGGTAGTTGCAGTGGTCTTCAAAGTATCAGTAATTTTATGATATAAACTATTGCCTGGAGCAATTCTCTATCTCCTTACTACTGATCGTTCTGTTTCTTAAGGACCAGAGGGCCTGTGGCTAAGAAGCGTATGTGTGCTCGTGCAGGTTGTGTGGTTTATAGGACCACCAGTGAGTCTGCATGCCACTCTTACTGCTGTGAGGGATCATACATGCTAATTCAGTCAGCAAAAAAATCCTTAGAAACACTAGCAAGTGGGCGTGCCCTCAGGAGCCAGAGGGGATGAAGAAATCCAAATCCATTCAACAAATATGAAAGAGATAACACACTTGAGCTGTTGTGGCTAAAATGCAAGCAAAGCAGGAGCCGTCTGATCCTGCACGCTCTCCTGAGGTCACGAAGACCTTGGCGGTTGGCGCTTTAATCTGGAGTAAAGGAAGAAGGGAGGGCATTTTGCTGCCTCAGGATGTGAAGGTGCCGTGTGGGAAGATAGGTGGTCTGGAAGAGAGAAGACACTTTCTTTATCGCTCATACAATGTTAGCATCCCTGAAACGCTTACTGAGTGCAAAAGCAATGTCCTAGTAACTTTTATTGATTCTTTTATGCCATCCTCCCACTACAAACACTGAAAACAGTGCAATAATTTAGTTTCAAGAATGTTTAGATGAATCAGTTATGAAGCTGCTAAAAAAAGAAATTGTGTTTGTATTAACAAAAGTTTGTTTGCGATAAAGTTAAATAAAAAAAAGCCATATAAAGCATGACTCATTCTACTTTCGGTCATCATCTCCTTTTTGTGATAGGGCTGTTAGAATGCTGAGCTATTTGTTGACTTTTCATTATCCAGTTAATAGAAAAGCAAAATGTATTTCCTTTCCCATCACGTCCTTTTTACCAACCTTTGACATTAAGAACAACATAAAGCACAACAAAAGCCAGTTTTCTATCAAAAATAATGGAAATTAGATTCATGAGGCCAGGAAGAAATGGTGTGCACATATGCAACAAAAAACACCTGCTGTTTGCTTGTTAGTACTGTTTTTGGGTTTCTGCAAACCCAGTCTGCAAAAAACATTAAGTGGTAGCTTTTTTATTACAATTGCAAGATTTAGTTATACAATTGTATGGAAAATTCATTCAAGCGATATGAATTTTCAATTGTCTGTGAAACTAAACTTGCCTATCCATTTCCATTCATTCAATTCATTCAATTAGACCTTTAGGTCTAAACCTCTTAGCTCTCTAGGGTTTGAGCATCTTTACAGCTCTGATGCGCAACATCAAAATACAGTTCTAACACATATCAAGGTCAAAGTTCTTTATTGTCATTCTCATCACGTGGTACATGAGGTGGAACAAAATTGTGTACACAGAGTCCCAGTTACATCCAACTAAAGTTTAAATTGTAAAAAGAAACAGTAAACGAGGATCTAAGATATGAGCTAACATATTCGTTAAACAAACGCCAAGCAGTATGATAAAAGATCTAAGATATTCGCTAGTCACTATAAGTCAAACCAATACACCTAACAACAGCAGCTAAAACATGAGTCTTTGTGGCTATATGAGTATGAATGAATACAGCAGCATGAGATCAGCAGCATGGATAATCAGCAGCACATGTCAACCATCAAAAGTTGCATTACAGTGATTTTTTTTTTCTTTTTTCACAGTGATAATCCTGACTAGCCCATCCTTTCTAGGTGCTACTTAGAGCCAGTGATCCACACTTTTATTATTTTACGTTTGGGTTATTGCACCTCTTTTTTGATCAGAGTTAGCCAGACCTCCCTGTCGCATTTAAAGCATTTTTGACTGGTACAGGCAGGCGTGAGTACATAACTCTAGTTTTGATGTCCCTTCATTGGTTTCCTGTTCAGTGTCAACTCCATTTTAAACTTCGATTGTTTGTTTTCAAGTCTTTGAATGGTTTTAGTCCTTCTTATTTGTCTGAACAGTTTCACCTTTATTTGCATCATGTGCTCTTAGATCCTCTGACCAGATGCTTTTAGCATTCCTGAATACCTTTTATAAATCCAGAGGAGACAGAGCATTTTCAGCTCTGGCTCCTAAATTGTGGAATGATCTGCCACTGAAGGTCAGGCAGGCCCATTCACTTTCTGTTTTTAAAACTTGTTTAAAAACACTTTTTTTTTCTCCAGTGGCTTTTAACCTAGAGTGAGCTAGCATCTATGTCTTAATGTTGTATTATTTTATTTGTGATGTTTTGATTTCTATTTTCTTATAGTTGTTTTATTGATTTTACTGTTGTTTTGGGGGGTTTTATTTTTGTACAGCACTTCGGTCGGCTACTATGTTGTATTTTAAGTGCTGCAGACATAAAATGGTATGTTATTAGGGATTTATGAGTCGACCAGCTTCAGGGTAGAAGCTGTTCCTCAGTCTACTGGTTCTACACTTAATGTTGATATGAAGCTCTTGACTCTCATCTGAAGCTCTTGACCCTGACCTCTCTAAGTGGCTTTAAACATATGTTAAGTTCTTGGCAAAAACAATACAGACATGTTCCTGTTTTTGTTTTCTGCACCACCTTACAATCTAGTTGGTTTTTTGCTACCTTTTCTTTTAATTATCCTTTTAATTACCATTTTATTTTCATGTGTTTAAAAAAATGCATCCATTATGATTGTCTATTGTTGTCGTTGTTGCCCACTGTTGTCAAAACTTGTTGTTAAAATTCAGGTCTCTCTTGCAAATGAGTCCCAGACGCTCAGTTTGATTAACCTGTATAAACAAAGGTTGAATGAATCCTCTGCAACCTCCTGCCTGCGGAGAGCAGGGCAAAAAAAAAAGTGTGTGTGCTGAGTGAGTGGGGTCCTTCATGATGCAGGCGACCCTCTTCCTGCATGTGAGATGAAGGAAGACAAATGATCCAGAAAATAATCAACTGTTGTTGTCAAATAGAATGTGATCTGAAAAAGAAGAAACTTTGCATAAATATTCTTGAAAGCCCTGTTTGTTGCTAATTATTTAGACGGCTAAATTTTGATACAAAAACTGCACCGCACCACACTTCAGCTGACAATCCAGACAACTGCAGAGGAGTCTCTGATCTAGGATGTTAATCTTTGATCATGCAGTACAATGGCAGGGTTTCTACAGATGTGTGTCTTTTCTTTAGAAACTCAGCTTTGACCCTATTTACCAAGACACATACACACAAATACACATATATCCTCATAAAAGCACAATTTTTAAACTACCGCAGGTACGAAAGGGGACGTGACACATCCAGTGCAAATATTTTATTTTGTTCCTCACATTTGTCGGCGATAACAGCCTTCCTTGAAATACTTAGGGTTCACTGCAGAGTACAAGAGTGAATCAAGCTGAGTAGTTTATAAAAAAAAAGAAATAAACTGATAAAATAGGGCAGGAGTGGGAGTTTGAGACAAGTGGGATAAAACGACTAAAGCTAGATTTATCTGAGTCAAAGTTTAGTTTGAGAAACTAAAAGAAACATCTATGGGTTAAAATGGTTATCAGGGAGAATGTTTATTTTATCTACATTTTATTCCTCGGTGACAAGTGACTCCCTTTGTGTTCATTTTGCCTGCTCCAAGGCAGGATGAACGCTGATTCAGTCACATTCCTTGAGAAGTAGGCCACAGCATGGTGTGCATCTGTCCTCATGATTGGCTTAGAAATGTACTGTGATCCATGAATAAATGCATGCACCTGCAAACGCTCATCCACAAACATATGCAAAGAGAAAAATCATGATTTTTCTGTTGAAATGTAAATAAACACTTGCCCTTTGATACAGCTGTGGCCGTCAGAGACCTATAGGAAAGGTTGATGCAATGAAGAGAAATCCAGGTTGAACGATGTTTACTTGGTGTGGAGTTTGTGACACTAGACCAAGATTTTATTATTTCTGTTTCAGCACAGAATGGGGCCAGTGCAGTGCACAGCTGCCACCAGTTACTGTTTTCCATTAAGCCTCAGTGAACAGGACATCACTTCTTGGAACACAATTCACTTAATTGAAACCCTTGTAAACGGAACAGTAAAGAAAATAGAACTTTTTTTCGTAAATGTCATTTCAACCTTTGAAGCTCAGCACCATGAGTTTGTCAAGCTAAAAAAAAATAAAAAATCGATTTAGACTATCTTGCTTTCTTTTTCACACACTAACATAGTTTGTCCACAGTTAAAAAAAAAAAAGAAAAAAAAATAAATAAAAAAAAACAGGGAAGCACTTATACCCTCCATCGCAAGTTCATGTCTGACTGTAGGGCCATTCTGAAAATGATTAAAAAATAAAAATAATAATTAATTTGAACTATTAAATTATCATTGACTGACCAAGTGAGTGTCAGATACATATAAATGGTTATGGAACACTGAATAGATTTTTCTGCCACAACACAGGCTGAAGCCAAGCATGAAATGTTGGTCAGACAGTAAAAGTTTTGAAAAGTGAGGTAACATTTCATAGGTTACTCTGAAATAATGTGTCATTCTTAAACTCTGTTTTTACGCTTACATTTTGAAAGCTCTTAAGCTCCTGCATCCCGTAGGAAAGAAGACTTTACTCTCTAATTGGAATTTTAAATATATTTTTATTCTACTTAAAAGGGGAAAAAAGAAATATAAGTAACCCTTAAAATGCAGCTCTACAGTAAAATCAGCTGTGTAACCTGGAGACAGTAATTCATGCATTCATTACAGCCAGACTCAACTATTGCAACTCGCTCCTTTTTGGTATCAGTCAGACCTCCATAGCCAGACTTCAACTGTTCCAAAATGCGGCAGCCCGAGTTCTAACCAGCACAAGCAATAGAGAGCACATTAGACATGTTTTGGCCTCCCTGCACTGGTTCACCTTCTAATCCAATTCAAAATGCTCTTGTATGTCTATAAATCACTAAACAGCTCTGCCGCTCCTATTTTATTGATCTGCTCCAGCTGTATGTCTCACGATGTTCTCTCAGATCAGCAGACCAGTTCCTCCTCACAGTTCCAGGAACCCATCTTAAGCGCAGAGGTGACGGAGCCTTCTCTGTAGCAGACCTGAGACTGTGGAACAAGTTACCTCTGCTTGTCAGACAGGCCCCCTCCATCAGTTTTTAAATCTTGCTTAAAAACACACTATTATTCCCTGGTTTTCGGCACTGTGTGCTCTGTGCTGAGCCTGTGTGCATCACACTGTGTTGGTCATATTGCTGTTGTGGTTGTTATCCACTATTGTTTTTTGTTTCTACATTCAGTTTCCTGTTATGTGATCTGTTGCTCTGTGCTTGGTCTGTCTGTCCCTGTACAGCACTTTGGCGTGCACTGTCACTGTTTAAAGTGCTTTATAAATAAAGTGGTATAAAATGGTATGGTATGTTGGACACACCAATAAGTGGCCACTCATACAATGGTTCAATAAAAATTCAGCTATTTGCATTGATTATTTAAAAAAAAACTCTCATCATTACAAAACCTTGGACTGAAAAGTAATAATAATAGTAATAATAATAATAAAAATAGTAATGATGATGATGATTATGATGATGATGATTAAAAAATAATAACGATTTTAAAAATATGTGGTAAAAATTATGCTGGTTGGAATTTTTGTTTCACATATACTTCAGAAGTTATTTTCCCCCAGTATCTTTTGCGTTTCTTCTTTGGTAGTCTAAAACATTTAAAAATGTAGCTAATAATATTTTGCATAGAAAATGTAACAAAAGTAATTGTAAATGCAAAAGTCCTGTAAAATATGCTCATAACTCATCAATTTTTAATTTAAAATGTTATATTTTGAAACTTTTTATTTTCCTTTACTGTATACTCATTCAACCTTTACTTATATAGGTTGGTCTCAATGAGTCTCGAGGACTCATTTACAAGTGAGACGTATCTGATTTAAACACAGATGAGGTACAGACAGCAATAGACAATCATATAAAAAACATATAAAATGATAAGTAGAATAAATTATACCCTGATGCATGCTAAACAAAAACAGCTGCCCTATAAAGCGATGTAAAATGCTAAAAACAGTAACGTCTGCATTGGTTTTTCCCATGAACTTAACTAGTATTTAAAATCCCTTAGAGGGGTCAAGGTCGAGAGCTTCAGATCATTTTGCAAGATATTTCAGGATACAGGAGCAGAGAAGGAGAAAGCCATTTTGCATTGTTTGGTCCTCACTGAGGGAACACTGCAGGTAATCATATCCTGAGAGCGCATGTTGTAGCTGTACTCACACAGAGATATGTAAGAGGAGATGTATGAAAGTAATGGAACAAGAAGTGATTTAAAGATGAAAATGTACCAGAGTGACAGTCTGCATGAAGTTAATGATGACCAGTTAACCAGTGAATACAGGGTGCATTGGTAGGTATGGTGGACACAATCAGTTATGAATCTTAGCGCACAGTGATAGGCAGCATCCAACATTTGCAAGGTGCTTGCAGGAGAATTCATGTAATTAATATCACCATAGTCAATGGAGTGGAGGAGAGCAGCAGTTCCAAGGTGTTTCCTAATGTTCAGAGTTAGACAGGATCTATTTCTACAAAAGAAACCCAGTCTGATTTTCAAATTAATTACCAAGTTTTCGATATGAGGCTTAAAAGAGAGATGCAAATTGACCAAAATACCCAAGTATTTATAAGAACTGACAAACTCAACAAGGAAACCATTCGAAGATAAGATAGAAGAGATGACTTCTGGTACCAACTTCCTGTTTGAAACCAAAATCTCTTTGGTTTTGTAAGCATTTAGCACAAGTTTGAGATGGAACAAATAGGTCGAATATGTTTTTGACGTCTAAATTCCCAACAAACTCAAAACCTCTGGCCCCACACAAACATAGCACTAATTTATATTGTTTTGTTGTTATTGTTATTATTATTATTATTTTAGGAAGTATATGAGCATCAAATGTAGGCTGGTTTAGGCCAAAATAACGACACCATCAAACGTAAGCCAACCTGCACCCATCTGGTCCTCGACTCCATCTCCTACCAGCCATTTTTCATCATTTAGCAGGTCTCTGAGGAGAAGGTAACATTGATGAGGCATCCAAATGGAAGAGTTTGCTTAACACTAACCTTTGCAACTGCAGCATCCCAAGCAAGAAGTGAAGCTAGAATCCAACACAAATCATGTTCTTAGTGCAGTTTCTCTGCACAAATATTATTTACAAACACAATTTACATTATTTGCTATATTAATTGTCATAATAGGCATCCATAAATAAACCTTAGTTGTCCCTGATGCAAGTAGTATGTAGTAGATTAATGAATATAAGTAGAGTTGAAAATTACCACATGATCATGTTTCCACTTTTACCAAAATCTCAATTTGTACGTATCTATTTTCTACCAAGATGCCATTAAATGAGGCAAGTCCAGAACTCAGTGGATGTTTGCAAAAATAAAAATGACTGAGTTTAACCAACCAATGTAGTTTAAATTTAGTTTAAATTATTAACTAATTATTTTAACTATTATTGATATGTATCAAATATTTGAGGTAAACACTTCCTATTGTTTGCAATATTACATATATAGTGCTAACCTGCCTACCTTATCACATCAGTGCATCTCTGTAAAGTAATGGTCAAAGCGCAAATAGGAAATTGAAAACTGAAAGGCCACAAAAGCTGAAGAGAAAACAAAAAAGATGCATAAATACTTTAGTGAGTTAGAGTCCAAGTGATGAAAAAAGACTCTGTCATCTTCTTTATTCTGTGCATGCAATTGTGTTTCTATCCATATAAGCAGTCAAGCATGCATGACTAAGCTTATGTGTCCTGGTGAGAGGGGCACCTGTAACGACCTGGATGCAGTAAGTGGGTGGTGTGGCTCAAAGAGGGGTGGAGGAGCAGGGCAAAAGAGGACTGGAGAGGTTTATAAGGGCAGTTGGATCAGTGACAGACAGGGGCTTTTTTCTTTTGAGAGAGGCCATTACAGGGAGAATGGAGGGGGACATGTTGGCGGGCCCTGCCACAGAGCTTATTGGCAATCTGTTAGCAAGGCCGCCAGCAGGAGGGAGAATAAGGGGTTCAGGGACAGACGAGTGCCTGGGAGAAAATAAAAATCGACTTTCCTCAGGATTCCTGGCAATAAGAAAGAGATATGCGGAGTGGGTGGTGGCAAGGGGTCAACTGTTGACAGCACAGGAAGACAGGAGGGAAGGGACTGGGACAGAATATATGGGGAGGTGTTCTGTTACTCTGAAGGCTGGTTGGGAATGTCCTTACACCTGGACTAGCATTAGAATTTAGTACAGTACAAGAGGTGAATAAGGTGATTTAGTGTTTAAAGAGGGGCTGTGTGCACAGACCATGACGATGAATTACGAAGAAAAGCTTTGGACTGAAAAGGACATAAATCACAAGGTGTGATTGTTTGTTCAGTGTAAGGTAAACTATCCTTTTAGGTAGAACAACACAACAGATGTTATTCACTAGACATTACACACAGTTACTGACCACCTGTATGTATGTATGTATGTATGTATGTATTTGATGAGTCAGATGGGCATTCGGCATACAAACAAATTGACAAATCCTTCATGCAAAGTTACTTGCTGTGTTGACCCCCGAAGAAGGGAGCAGCTGACAGAAACTTACTATATATATATATATATATATATATATATATTAGGGGTGCGAATCTCTCAGTGTCTGGAGAATCGATTCGATTCCGATTTTTGGTGTCCCGATTCGATTCAAAA
>JARVGS010001792.1:21395242-21405260 GCA_031762315.1 Hypsolebias antenori | reverse complement strand
TCAACCTTTTTTTAGGCAAGTTATTCTCATTGAGCCTCAAGGATTCATTTACAAGAGAGTATATAGTGTATATGTGAGTTTAAAACCATTCCCACACTCTTGCAATATTCTAAACAATGTTTCTAAACTCTAAATGCTCTAAGAGCACAGATTGTCATGATTTCAGCTCTTTACCTCTGGCTCCACTCTCAGCCACGCACACTTCTCAGCTCTGCACAGAGATCAGCGGTTCAGCAGCAGGAGGAACCTTCTCCCACAGCTGTGGGATGCACACTGTGCTAAATAATTTTAAAACAATTTATTTTAAATAAAAAATTGATGCCGATCATGCAGCTCATCTATCAATCAGCCATTGAGTGTTATGTCCAGTTTAACTTTGAAAAACCACGACAGCGAGTCCACGAAAAACGAACCACCAAGTATCGAGGGACTTCTGTAATCTATAAGACATGATGGCCTATGTCTCTTGGCCCCAAAAAAAATTCATTATGTATCTTGGCCCCCCAAAAAAATTCCTTAGGAGCTAATGAGTTACTGGTACAAATATCTGTCGAGGCAGACCATATCAGAGCTCTGCCGAAGTGCATTTATCAGTTCACGACTGTGTCGGACTTGTTGAATTAGTGTTGTGTTTCATCAAATCCACTGTAAATTTGACAACTATGATTGAATTATTTCTGATCTTTGGTAAATACCGGCCTATAAACAAAATCACTCTGTTTGTTTTGAAGTCTTTTTAACATTCCATGTGATTATGCCTTTTTTCACTTATAGTGCCATTTACTTCCCACTGAGCATATTGAGTGATCAATGAAATACATTTTCTCTAATTGTACTATAGACTATAGACTATATACTGGGTGGTTGTGGCTGAGTGGTTAGAGCAGTTGTTCTACAATGCAAGAGTTGGGGGTTCAAATCCACCAGCAGTCACATGCCGAAGTCTCCCTGGTCAAGACACTGAACCCCTCATTGCCTCCGATGTGTGTCCGATTGGTGTATGAATGTGATAAAGCTTTGATTAGTCTCTTTAGAATTAATTGTTCAGTTAGCTTTGTAGAGATCTAGTAGAGTGTATGAATGGGTAAATGAGGGCACAAATTGTGTTGTAAAGCACTTTGAGTGTCTTGATGAGATAGAAAGGCAATACATAAGTACAGTCCATTTACTTTGTACTATACAGCCATTTTGGGAGATATCTGCTGTATTTCACTCAAAACCTAATTTGCTTCTCCTGTTGCACAGTGAAGAAACTTCTAAAATAAAAATTTTCTGATTAAACACAGTCTCCACTTCATTGTGTTACATTGCCTCAAGACACACTCGCCGCTCTAAAAAATAAACTAAAATAAATAAAATCTGACTTTTCTGCCATATTTGGGGTTAAAACTTTTTGCGCTGCACTAAGATTAAGGACACCATCTGTTTCCCATCTGCAAACCGATGGTAAAAAGCTTTCGTTCTCTTCCAACTGTAAGCAGTTAGGCCCTCTGATGTCCATGATGTACTCGTTTATTCACTTTCACAAAGAAGTATGATTGTGTTTCTTACTTGCCATCCAAATAAAAACGTCATAGTAGGAACTGTATCAGATTTCGTTTATTCACCATGCCAGGTGGCTGAGTGACCCCGCCAGTGTCCTTAGATGAAGCTCCAGTTGGGACCCTGATGTCTGCATGGACTGTGTGTGTGTTACTGCTTCTTAAATCAGTCAGGAATAAAAGGAACATGTGGCTTCATACTAGCTTATGGGTTCATTATTAAATAGTCAGGGGTGCAAAATTTTGTAATGAGTCCGCCCAGAGTAATTCCTTATACATCAACTTTCAATATCTCAATGATTTTTTAATGATTCTTTTTTTTAATCCCAGGCAGGACTTCTTTAATTGCAATGTGGTGTCCAAGTTGTTTATGACTAAAGAAGATTTTTGAAACTTTTCCCAAAAATTGATCTGATGGCTTTACAGAAGTCTCTTTTACCTCTACTCTAAATGTGAATAAGTTGTTTCAAGCTTATTTTGAACGACTGTTTGGCAGTAATGAGGGCAGTAAAGAGCGGAAGTCAGCAGGGGAAGCAATAATGACTCATCACAGGTCACACTATTAAACGTACAGTTTGCACATTTACCAGAAGAAAACTCAAAGCAGATTGGTTTCCAAAAAGTGATCTCTAATGAGCACACTTACTTTGTATTTCTCAGCGCATTTTTTTTTTTTTTTCATGCCACTGTGGGCTATAAATTCATGCCAGAGAGAATATTGTGGATATTAAAAACATACTGTAATTGCAGCAATGTTTCCAAGGGTTTGTTTTGTTTTCCTTCAGCTTCATCTATCTGTCATTTACTTCTCACTGTTTAAACATATTTGAGGGAATCGTTTCTGTTTGGGGGCAGCAGCACGGTGGCACAACTGGTAGAGCTGTTGCCTCTCAGCAAGCAGGTCCCCAGTTCAAATCCCAGTCCGGTGGGCCTATCTGGGTGGAGTTTGCATGTTCTCTCTGTGCATGCGTGGGTTTTCTCTGGGTACTCCCACAGACCAATAACATGCATGTTCGGCTGATTGGTAACTCTAAATTGTCTCTAGGTGTGAATGAGAGAGTGAATGAGTGTTTGTCTCATTTGTCTCTATATGTCCCTGTGATGGACTTGAGACCTGTCCTGGGTGTATCCCGCTCCTCACATAGTGATTGCTGGACATGGGCACCAGTGACCCAAAATGGAAGAAGTGGGTTAAAGATAATGGATGGACGTTTCACTTTGATTGTCTCATTCTTCTTTATGGTAACAAGAGATCACAAGACACTTATTTCCATCCTAACATTTCGACCTACATGATATTATTTGGATTCATCATATTAACATCTCAAAATATTACTTTTTTCTCTTAATTTAATGGTCAACATTTAGTTATTTCAAAGTAACAAAAACAAATTTATTTTGATAACTGGAACATAATTCAAACTCACAGCAAAGCTAAAGGACTCTGTTTTAGCCAAATATTAAAACGGTCAAGTTAGCAGTTAACCTAAACTGAAAATGTCACAACAGACAACACCCAAACCATCAGAGTTGCATGTTTAACTTGACATATCACTAAAAAATAATTTTCAAGAGTTGAGACAGAAACACTGAACAATGCAACATCACGAAATCACAAGTAGACAAAAATATTTTTCCAGAAAACAAGGAAACAAAATTGATGAAACTAGTGGGATAACAGAATTGTCAACCAATGATCACAGGAAAATTGCAACATCATTAATAATTACGAACAAGGACATTCTCAGCATTCTTGAACCTTCACTTAGTTAAATTAAATGTAAAATCAGAACAGAGAAACTTTAAGCGTGCTCTTTAAAAGCTACTTCATAAATGTTTACTAAATCTTTATATGACCCCCCAAATAACAGTCATCTACTCTCTGGCAATTAAATATCAACATATATCAAGGTGAAAATGTATGTTCCATGTCTAATTAAGGGGTTTGCAGTAGAACAAGACAACACTTTATCTGTTTGAATGCTGAGAAAGGTCATCTGACGGTAACATCCGCAAAACGTGTGAATAAGCAGTGTCAAGTGTTGATCTGCACTGCTTCAAAATTTCAGGCCACACTTCTTGTTTGTCATGCTATCACCACCCAGACTCCAAGCGCTCACCTCAAACACAGGTCAGACGCAGCCTGCTGCAGCTTCCAATTATACCTCACTTAAAATTCAAACCACAGCCTGCTGGTTCTGTGGAGCATGACTCACAAACAATGTGCACATTGCTTAATCCTGCCAAGGTACTTTTGGTGAGTGTTCTGCATCAATTTACAGTGTGTGGGGGTGGGGGTGGAGGTGGGTATTAAGTGTGTGTGTGTGTGTGTGTGTGTTTTAAGTGAGAGCCAGTAACTTGCATAACACACTGCTGAAACACAAACTCTCACTTTTTGATGTTTTTACAAGTTTTTTTATTAGAAACATTACAAACAATCACTTTCTATTACTAGCCAGCTTCATTGATTCAAATCCAACAAACAAGCTCATGAGAAATGAGTAGTTTTATTTTAAATGTAGTAAAGGTGCACTGAATTTTATAACAACTTGACATCTAAATTATGTAATTACGATGACTGACCAAGTTGTGTTGCAGTGATGACTCTCCCTCGGTCCCTTACAGCTGTGGCTAACATGGAACCAAATGCCTTCACACCTCCTGGGAAGAGTTTGTCCACCAAGCAGAAGAATAAAACCAGATGGAGCCATGGAAAAAAACACATTGTGACCCAGAAACAATTGTTTGGTTGTGTCAACATAACAGAGATGTTAAAACTGTTTTATCACGATAATTAAAGTAGTTTAAAAATGAGGGAGTGGTGGCGCAGAGGCTAGAGAAGGTGGGACTGCGATGGGAAGATCCCTGGTTCAGCTCCTGGTACTGACAACATCAAAGTGTAGATAGGATAAATGAAGTGTCCAAACCTGCCTCCACCCTCATTTGCCCCACTTTGGGCCCTTGAGCAAGGCCCTTAACCCACACCATCTGCTCCCCACCCTAGATGGCAGCTCTCTGCTCCATACAGAGGGCTGTGGTAGCTCGGTGGTCTGTGGTTGTGTCAGGAAGGACATCCGGTGTTAAAATAATTGCCAAGTCTTTTGGTGAGTTAGTTCGCTGTGGTGACCCCTGAAGAAGGGAGCAGCCAAAAGAAAAAAAATAATAAAGTAGTTTAAAATGAATGTCATATTTTGAGATACACTGAAAACGTACATCTAGGTTTGGTGGCCCTGTGACATGAGAACAAGATAATATGACAGAAAATAAAGGTTACATTTTTCAGCTGAACGTTGTTTATCAGTATGTGGAACATGGTAGTACTTTAGTAAAATATATCCAAAAGTATTCTTCTGTTGAAGGCTTTCAGTGAGAAGAAAACGTCTTCAAGAAACAAGAACGAGAGTCCAGTTTCATTCTGTATGAGCACTTTCATTCAGCCTTTATTTGTACGGGTTAGTCTCACTGAGCCTCGAGGACTCATTTACGAGAGAGACCTGTTTTAAACCAAGAACACACGTGACAACAGTAGACAATCATTTAAAAAGCATATAAAATGAAAAGTAAATAGAAGAAATTAAATAAAAATGAAACAAACACAGCTACATTATAAAGCGGCATAAAATACTCAAAACAGGAACATGTCTGTGTTGGGTTTTGCCATGAACGTAGCAGATGTTTAAAATCCCTTAGACATGTCAAGGTCGAGAGCTTCAGATCTTTTTGCAAGGTGTTCCAGGATACAGCAGCAGAGTAGAAGGCCATTTTGCCATGTTCATTCCGCACTGAGAAAACACTGCATGTAATAATGTCCTGAGAGCGCACGCTGTAGCTGCACTCACGCAGTGACATATAGGAGGAGATGCATGAAGGCAACAGACGAAGAAGTGATTTAAAGATGAAAGTGTACCAGAGTGAGAGTCTGTGTGAAGTTAATGATGACCAGTTAACCAGTGAATACAGGGTGCAGTGGTGGGTACTGTTGTTACAGCCAGTTATGAATCAGTGCACTGTGATAGACAGCATCCAACATCTGCAAGGTGCTTGCAGGGATGTTCATGTGAATAATGTCACCATAGTCAATTGAGGGGAGTATCTTACATCTGGTAGCCAGTTTTTGTACTTGTGAGGAAGTCTTTAAATGTTTGCAGGGGAGTTTCAATTTCCTTACGTAAATCATAGAGGATTGCAGTCATGGTACTTGCATTTTGAACGTTTCAACAAATTGTGACAAAATTTCTCTCGAAACAATCGCAAATTACTGCAAACATTTTAAATACATCACAATCCAGCTTGCTTTCAGATTTGTTGCAGATATCCTCCACTCCAAGATATATATACATAATTATTCAACGAGTGGTCCAAATCTGCATATCTTCATTTAAAAACTCCAATGCATTTATTCATAATAAGGGCGACTGCTAAAGCAGGCCAAGACAAGTCAGAGAGTCAGAGTCAGAGAGATGTATTTGTCATACACATCACACGTGATACATGAGGTGGGATGAAAGTATGTACATAGGGTAACAACAATAACAAAAGCACGAATTGTAAAGAAAAACATTAGCAAGATCCGAGTCAAACTAAGAATATGCAACTAAGAATACACAAGACTAAGAATACACTAAGCACTAAAGGTACAAAAACAATGTGCCAAAACAACAGTAGCACGAACATGAGTCTGTGTGAGCAGATGAGGACCAATGAACACAGCAACATGAAATAATCAGCAAGTAAGATGTGTGCTGCAATAAAATTATGTGCACAACCCAGAATACAATTTTGCAAGCCATGCAATAAAAATAGACAAAGATTTATTTTTTTTAATTAACCATGGAAAGACAGGTTGCAAGGCTTGCTGGTCACAAACACTCAGAGCTCAGTGAAGTTATATCTGAAGAAATATATCTATTATCTCACAATTTGAAGTCACCAACTAGTCTCCAACAATCACAGTAAAGAACGATACTACACTTAGATTTGTTGGTTTTGCTCTTATTTTCTATTTAGTTATGTTAATGAAAAAAATTACTAGACTTGGTTTTCTAAGTGTCAGTTTTATTTTGAAGGAAGTTGGCTACTTCAGATTTGTGTGATCACAATAAAATCATTTATACCAGGCTTTACGGTCTCTTAACCCACAACACAAAAATTCAACCCCAACAGCTTCTTGAAAGAGTTTGGTTTAGAGAAATCAAATTTGGGCCAACCAGAAAATAATTTTGAACTGTCAGCTTTTAAAGATTTATAAATGTGTCATATCACTCTTTAGGATGGAAACAGTCATCCTCATAACCAAAAATGTGGAGATTTACAATAAATCATTATTGTTTTAATAATCTGTGTCTTCATAGCACAAATGGAAAGAAGAACATGTCTGAGGGCCCCACAGACCATGACATGTTTTAAAATAGGTCTTAAAACCTTTCTTTGTACCCAGCTTTTTAATTGATTGAATTGTACTTTTGTTTTTTGTGCACCCATAGTTCTTATTTGAGTTTGCATTTTGTGCATTTTAAGTTTTTGATGTGATCATTCTGAGGCATTATCCTTTTGGTTGTTCCTACTGTCGGTTGCTTTTATGGCTGCTTTTTATCTTGATGTCATCTGATGTTCACTCACTGTAGCACTTTGAGATCCATTGTGTATGTAAAGTGCATTATAAATAAAAGTTATTATTATTATTATTATTATTATTATTAATATTGCTAATGTTAATATGTTTTAGAATGACTGCAGAAAAATTAAAGCATCAAAATCACAATGAAAATTGGAATAACTCCCTTAAAATCAGCATATTTAGAATAGATTATTCTTGTGAAATGCTTTACACTGAATGTCAGATGTAGCAAAATGTAAAATCATATACGTATTGCAAATGCGAATGAACTAAATATATTTCCAATTCACACTTCTATTAATAAATAGCAAATGAATGACACTGACGACAAAGCAAAGCTCTCCTCTACAACTGAGATCTGCCTTTAGTCATCATTAGTCACAGATGAGAAACAGAAGAGCCAGAAGAGCTAAGTGTGCGGCCGCCGTGATGCAGAGCCAGCTCTAATCATGATCTTTTGACAGAAAATATTCATTACCAAACACCAAATGAAAAACCTTGTTTTTTTCTCCTTTCTGGCCTCATAAAAAGAGGAGTAGACTACAACACAACAGCTGTGTGGCGTCAACGCTGCTCTGCTCACGTGTGATTCTACTCAGCACATTTGCGTTCTCGTCCCACCCAGACCTTTTAAAGTCCCATCCATACCCTTCAGTGTCATTACAGTGCATGTCTATGTCATCTTCTGAAATGGCTCCAACTTCAACCACCTGTACTAACAGGAAACACATGTCTGGCTGTGATTAAAGTGAATCTGTTCACAGGATCTCGTGTGTTTTTTTTTTCAACTCAGACCTTCCTCTGTCCACTGTTATAGGAAGTTTATATAAGACACTCCCAAGAATTCTGACCGTCACATTTCACATGTTATACACACAATCCTGCACTTCAACAACCTTGATCCAAAGAGCTGATAAATGTTAAGAAGAATTATACCACTTGGTCTGAGCTGGGAGCTGCAGGAGCTGTGGTTGCGCTCATGGCCTTGAGACTTGGCCCTAAACAAACTTACGTAGGCGTTTCAGGGAGGGACATCAAATGTGCTCACTAGATCTATACATGCATAATCTTAAGCATATGCATATTTGCCTTTGAGCTTTGGTTTTGTTTGTTTGTTAGTTTTTTTTTCTAGGTCTTGCTGGTGTGTGGTTTTATGTTTGCAGTACTGTGTTTACATTGTGAGGATTTAAATCAGCACATAATTGCAAAAAAAAAAAAAAAAAAGAAAGAAAAAGCAAAATAAAGATTCAAAATTAATGTTTTGCATGTGCTTATCTCCCCAAGAGTTCTGTTTTATTGTAAGATTTCAATCATTGCCCATTAAGGAATGTTTTTATTATTATTAATATAATTATTAGTGTAGTAGGTAAAATTTTCAAAATACATGTGATTATTTTTATACAATACACGTTTTTTTTCCTAATATCTCAACTGAAGTTATTTGTAAACATGAACAAGTTACAGTTAACTTTAATCTATAAAATGCAATTTTAAATTAAAAAAGTTATAGCTAAAACAATATTAATGTTGCTTAACATTTTTCTGATTGGAAAAATAAAAGACATCCTTTAAATAAGCATCTTATGGTCTGTTTTCAACGACAGCATTATTGTTTTAAGCTTTGGATATCCCAGGTGCTGCACCAGATTGCCAGTGCCTGTGAGCAACAAGTTGCACTCCCGTAGCCTCCATGGAGAGCGGTTTATTAAAGTCTACTTCCAGATTTTTGGAGTGGAGACAACAGTAAGGCCTGCCTGCAGTCATATCCACAACCCAAATTAATACATGTGGGATCAGCTTGGGTGTACTGTTCACTCCAGAGTGACCACCACAGTGGTTTATCCTGATGCATGCTCAATAATCCAGGTGGAAAAAAAATCTAAAAAAAAAAAAAGTTAAGTCAGGTCCTCTGGACGTTCAAAAAATGGTTTACTTATACAACAAATGCTGCTTAAAGCCTTCATCCCACAGCAAAGTGTGTTCAAATTGCTGAGCATCATAGGAGGTGCTATTCTGTTGTGACTGTTTATGGTTCTTCCACAAGGTATTGAAGTCGCTGTTTGTTGAATAAATAAACTGCTAAACTGCTTATATGCCTTGTTTCATAAGACTTCAACTATTCATTCCAATAAACAGCACAAAACAAGTGTCAGGTGCAGAACAAGATGTTTGAAGTTGGCAGAGAATAGTTTTTTCTTATGTTTCTTGGGAGCAATTCACATACCCAACACTGCTACTCAACCCATCCATCCATCCATCCATCCATCCATCCATTTATCCATCCAGTCATCCATCCATCCATCCATCCATCCATCCATCCATCCATCCATCCATCCATCATCTTTCACTTGTTCCAGAGTCAGGTATTGGGGGCAGCAACATGAACACTGGAGCACAGACATTCTTTCCACAGCCACCTTTTCTGGAAAGATTCTAAGGTGTTCCCAGGCCAACTAAAAGATGTAGTCTCTCTAGAATGTCCTGGGTCTTTCCCATGGTTTTCTCCCTGTTGGACGTCCAGGTGGCATCCTTGCCAGATACCCAAGCTACCTCAAGCTCCTCTCGATGTGGAGGAGCTGTGGCCCAATAAGTCTCTCCTGGACAACCAAAGTTTTCATCCTGACTATTAAGGAAAAGCTTCTACCCTGCACCGAAAACTTATTTGGACCACCCATATCTATGATTTCATCCTTATGGTTGCAACCCAAACTTTGACCACAGGTGAGGGTAGCATACCTCTTCATCGCAACAGAGTGAATTGATAAATCAATGTTTTTTGTACAAATACTATCTATCTATCTATCTATCTATCTATCTATCTATCTATCTATCTATCTATCTATCTATCTATCTATCTATC
>JARVGS010001792.1:21317679-21327679 GCA_031762315.1 Hypsolebias antenori | reverse complement strand
GCTAAAGTCATTCAGTTTGTAGAGCAATCTACAACAGTTGGAATGTAACAGTTTAAATATATTCATAGGATCCCACTTCTTAACATCTGAACTATTAACACAATCTGAAAAATAAATAAACTTTTTTTTTAAACCAATATTATGAGAGATTAAAAAATACACAAAACACAAATCTCATTCTAACTATAACATTTAGGTTATACCTTGATATACTGATGTAAACATTAAATGCTATTTGCATACCAACTACAGTACAGAATAAGCCACTTATCCCGCCATAAACACCTTCCACCCACTCTTTCTCTTCTCACTTTGCAGCAATTATTAGGAGCTAATAGATTTGCAGTGTTGCTATTCGGTGATCCAATTACTAGGATCTCCATTAGCAATTAACTTCTAGCTAAAAATAACAATAATGCCAATTACATGCACACTTAATCACATAATCAGCATATTCTGTCACTACACAGTTATTGTGATTACCTCTATGTTACATGAATTGGCTCGCCAGAGGGACGAGAGCACACATCAATGACAATTTTGATTACATGAGAATTACAAATGCAACATCGTATGCAAGAATAATGAATGGGCCAGAGAGACCATTCTCTGGATCCTAAATTGATTTCTGTGGATGACAAAAAAGATTTTTTATTTTTTTTTTGTAAGTGGATGGACTGTAAATTAATTGTGAGAACTAAGCTGACAAATGCTCATAGATAAAGTTATATTTTCACATTTTTCAGAGTTCTGTTAGCTCCAAACATATCCAGTCTGTTCACAAAATTTATTTTTGTTCTTGCCAGAATTTCAGACATGAAACGTTTTGAGGAACTTTATCCAAAATACTGTAGAAAAGCTGAAAAGCTCTAGTTGTTTCAGGGGCATGTTTCTTTTATTATTCTGTTAATTCAATCAAATGATTAAGTTTCAGTTAATGTCTAGTATGGGTTCTCACACACCTTGGTATTTTAAATGCAACATAATTTACGGCTTTTATTATTAAGAAATATGACCCAGCTTTGAACTGTTCTATAACAATCTACATAAAAGTTCATCACTCAGTATCACATTTTGTCCAGTTGTTCATAAGTTTCAGTCAAAGCAATTACAAGATGCTGGGTTGTTTTCTCATATCACATATTTTAAAAGGTTATCCCTTAGGGAGTAATTTGGAACTAATCTTGTCCAGCATGGGACTTCCCCTGTTTTTCGAAAAGCTTTCAGTTGGACCAAAGTGGTGCCGGCACTGACAAACTACTGGACTGAAAAGATGTAAGAAGATGGATAACTCTTTTGGTTTAACATACTGGGACCACTAAAGTATGGCAGACCCATCAGTAAATAATCAAGTCTTTTATTGGGAAATGTTTGCCACAAGGATTTTGACCTGTTTCCATTGATCATTACCTTTGACCTCATAACTTTTTGTTTCAGGCATTTATTGAACATAGCAACAGTAAAACTGGTGTAATTTAAATGTTCTTCATCCTCAGTCTTCATCTTTAGAAGCGTCAAATCATTATGACTTTGGGGATTTAGACAGATGAACTCAGCACCAAACACCTTGGTGATTTTGAAACAGAAAAAAAAAGAGTTTACTTCTCTGTTCCAGCATGTGGAGCTGGGTGTGACTTTATAAGTGTGTACGCTTCTAGATGTGTCTACATGTGTCACTCTGCAGTGTATTGTATGTCATCAGCCACCATGTGAAGATTGTGAGAGAGTGAGTTTGATGTGTCTACATGGTGTCTGGTGTCTCAGCAGTAATGACCAACAGGTGTGGTCTATTGTTAGTGACAGCAGTGTGGTTTGCTGATGGAAGAAGAGTTTGCGCCCATACAGGGCTATAAGCATTTGTACAAACAGGCGCATGGGCATATTAGTCAACAGCATGTCCTCTGTCTGGTCTCTCACCTTTTTTGTGTATCTTGTTTGACCTCTTTGATCAAAAGACACTTAACCAAAATAAACTATTTTTTTCTTTCAAATACATGCCTCATTGTCCGATTTCGAACACTGCTAAAGACGATTGTAAGTAAGAAAAAAACTTCAAAGGGCCACTAAGAAACATGTGTCATCTGCTCTGGATTGTGGAAATGCCGGGACAAGCATTCCTGGTGACAAGTTTTGAATTCCTGCACCCAGACAGTGTAAAGACAGACAAGCCTGATGGCAGCATCTGTTCAATTGGTCAAACTGTTTGTATGGTTGAAGGAATGCAAATCTGTAATAACAAAGCAGGCACATGTACGAAGTGGGAGTCAGTCACCCTTTTTGTGGCCATAACAGCTTCCTCTCTGAAGAACTTTAGGCATGGCCTGGTTTCCAGTTTCAAGGTATACCATGGTGTTAAAACTATTCTGTCAGACCAGTATTTTTTTTTCCATCATGACTTTGCTAAAATTTAAATGCTTTTTAAGGAGTAAACAGAAATGGTGGAATTTTTTTCCTTCTCTTTGGTCATGAGGAGTGCTCATGGGACTGTATATATCATATTGTATATGTGGTTTATGGGAGAGCCAAATGGCACTTCCCTACGCTGTGAGCTGTCCTTCACTTGTACATGAGGCTGAGGAGGGGTTTTCCCTAAATCTGGGGTCTGCAACATGTGACTCTGGAGCCATATGTAGCTCTTTGGTCCCTCTGCAGCGGCTCTAAGTTTTGACCAAAACAAACATAAAACTGAAGTTTATTGGTTGTTGCACCAACAATAAGAAATTACTAGTTTTAGCAAATTTCCAGTCATTTCTTTTGCCAACACACAAAGTACGAACACAAGGAGTAAAACTTGTTGACTACACCATGCTAGTAGTTTGGCAACCACTTATTTTAGCTCACTTTTTTTTTTCTCAAGTCCACCAAAGGTTTTGGGGGGAATACCTTTAAGGCAAGTTGCTGAGAAGAATGAAATAGTGTGAGTCAACTTGATAACAATACAATTTAAAGACAAAACAAAATAAAAGTAAATGTAAGTATTTATTTTCACGTTAAAATTCAATTAAGTATCCAACAAACTGGTATGATTTTTAACTTTATGGTTTATTACTTCATAATAAGATACTTTATGAATTGTTTCCACAATTAAAAAGAAAACTCACATAAGCCTGCATACTTGTGTTTGAATTTTTATAAATTTGGTTAAAACAAATTATATATTTTTTCTTCTTTATATAAATCCAGTCTTTTATTTTGCCTTAAAATATAAAAATATCAATAAAAATTAATAATAATTTGATATCTTAGTTTCATAATACCACACCTACTGGCCAGAAAGGGCCCTCCAAAAGGTTTGAAGTGGGCCATGGGCCACCATTTGATAATCACAGTTTTAGCAGGTTTTGCGTCGCCATAGACATTTTATTTAGTGTGCAAAGGGGAAGAAATGGCTATTTTGATCATAAAGGCTGCAGATGTTTACAATAAATAGATAAATACATAAACAAATGTAGAAACACATTATAACAACACATGTAGCACATAACACAGACTACAAGTGGAGCAATAGTTTACTAAATATTGTCATGTTTACTGTCTTATACTGGCACATGACATAGTTCAAAATCGCTGTTCCAGTTCATTCCAAATGTGCTCATCACAGAACTTAATGTGATTTCCTGATTTAAATCAGTCATTATTTAATTATTTTTGATGCAATGTTATTGCAGATGTGGTTGCATTTAAATTTGTGCTTTTAAGTGATAAAATGTTATTGGTCAAAAGCTTTTAGTCACATCACTGACACTGTGGCTACAGTAATTGAGGGAACTTGACTGTGAGGAAGCAGATGTTGCTGGAGTAAATGAGGTGGCAGTGGGCTTGAGACAGGTAAAGAAGAACAGCTTGGGTGGGTCCTGGCACTGTGAGCTGAATAAATCCATCTACAATGAGAATGGTAACTTGTTCCTAAGCAAGAAGATGGACTTGTGCATGTCTGGTCCAGTACAGTTCCTTTTTCTTATGTGGGAATCCCCAGTGACTGGGATAGATGAGTTCACACATATGGCTTAGATTCTATCAATCAAAAATCACACACCAAACGTAAATATACATTGAAAAAACAAACAAAAAATAAATTTATTGTAAACTTGTGTCAACATTCTAGGGAACTTCCATGACAATCTGTTGACCTGAACTTGGTTTTTGAAGCCACAAAATGTGGGATCATGGGAAAAATTATCTCACTAAGATTACCATAACTTTTTATTTTAACATTTTTTTTATTTTGACAAAATTGGTTTTGGCTGCATCCAATAAAATATTTTAATACAATATAGGAACATTGCTATGCGTCCTTCCCTCTCATCAATGACATATGAAGTCTGTTCAGGGCGTTCTTTTTCATTCAAACAGGAGTTTATATTTAGAACGTGAGCAAATGCTCACATGTCTAAACTTTCCAAAGGCTGTGTGTGCCACATGCTAAAATCTTAGAATGGGATAATAAAATGAGTGGATTATTCTCTTTATTTAAATGTTTATTAGCTTCAGTACCAGGATGCCACTCATTATAAGTGGAATTTTAAACATTAATTTATGTTTTCAGCTTGCTTTGTTTCAAAACGAGAATGATTCAACCTAAAGCACTGATGGTGGTAATTCAGTCTTGATACTCTGCCAAAGGTAGATGAATTGAAGTATTTAGTAATGACTCTGTTGAGATGTTTGTTGCAGTAATTAGACTGCAACCACCCCATTCATCTACATTAAAACCAACAGTTTACTTAAGTTGATGCAATTCAGCTAAGGAAACGGAAACCTTTAACACTGTCCGCAAAAATTTTAATAATTTCCCATTTGTAAGAAAACAGCAGGTTTATTTTGCTTCATGTGTTTTTTGGGGTTTGGCCTAGAAATCCTTTTCATGCTCTGTTCTTAAATAAAAAGCCTTTACGTGCATGCAAGTCATGCCATGTGCACAGTGGTATTTAATTTTAGTTTTCATAATTTGAAAGTCCAACTAATGTAATATATGAACAAACAACAGCTTAATAAAATGTCTGCAACACATGATCGCAGATAGAAGTATTTTTCATTTGAGCTGAATAACTACTCCTTTATCTTACTCACTAAAACTGCATGGAGTGATGTATGAAACATATTGTAGGATATATAAGGGCAAGGAATGAAAAATTATTATTTATGGAATATATTTGGCTTTTTTTTTAATGAATCCTTGGTTATGATTTCTGTTACAGATTGAAGGTTGTAGTTGACTGTCTCCTGCCACCAAATGAATGACCACTTCTCCATCCATACAAGCTAGAAATCCCCATTAAAGCTGTTTGGATAAATGAGGGAAAGGAAGAAAGACAGAAGTCCCAGTGGAAGCTAAACTCCCCGGGCAAGAAGTCTGGATTGTCACCCTGGGGCTTATTTGATATTTTTAAACTGCAAGTCCTTTTTCTTAAGTCTACTATTCAAATACATTAATTCATGATGTTTCCATTGTCCATGATGTGATCACTATCCTAAAGCTAGAGTGCATTTCTTCACAGACAAAAAAAAAAAAAAAAATCTGTAGTCTACTCTTCTAGTTTCATTATGTTGAGGTCTTCTACAGACACATTAATATAAACGTTATGAAAATGGAAACATAGGCCACATTGTCCGCTTTATATTTTCTGAAGACATGTAGGCCTATATGATAACCTTCAATTATTAACATTACTTGATCTTGAGAGGCATTAGGACAGTGATACAATCCCCCACCAAAAAAAAAAAAACTTTTAGGTTAGTTTTGGCATGGTTGTGTTGTAGTCTGTGGTTAACAGTCAGGTTGCAGACATAGAGTGTTATTAATGTAAATATCCACATGATCCCAACCACACTGCTGTTTATTTAGCAGAAAAAGTCAATTTTCTTTTATATTAGTATGTGTCCAGTTCAAACATATGTCTGCTGTGGAAGACTTGCAATAAATATGAAACTCTATACCGACTATATGCTGAAACAGGGAAGCAGTTTCAATTTGTTACATTTGCTTTGACTTGTGAGCATTTTTAGTAGCATGCCTATCGTTTTCTTTTTTTCTTTCTTTTCTTTTTTCCTTAAAACAGGGGCATGAAGCTCTGTCGTTGTATGACCACAGGAATCTGACCATCCAGTGCCGGTCTGTCTCATGTGGTCCACCACAACAACCTCATGCATTCCAAAGTGCACAAACATGTTGACCAAACGGGACTCATCAATCCAGATTATTCCAGCAACCGACTCTTAAACATCCACACTGTTTTTCACTTGTTTCACTAAACCACCTGCCCATCGAGCCAATATGGTTCTCATTAAGCTGACCAGTTTCTCAACTTTCCAGTTTCATGGATCTTATTGTTTTGTGTTTTAGTAAACAGCCATACCTCAGGCCAAATAAAATCTGAACTCAAATAAAATAACAAATTATAAAAATAAAGGGACATTTTTCATGTAAAATTGTATCAATATTGCTGTTCAAAAAGGCATAAAATTGTTTTTTTTTTCCTTCAGTACAACTTTTTCTTTTCAACCAAAAAAGACATAGAAACGTTCTGTATTGCAACACCAGTCATCTTAGGCAGTGTCAGAGCAATTACATTCTGAGTGCAGAAGATAGTTTGCACTACAAATAATACTAATGTGTCTGCATTGATGCTGATTAAGGTTGCTGGATGGGGTCAGCCTTCTCCTATCAGCGAGCATCAGGACCCTGTGATGAGTCTCACATCAGGGTGTCTGAGTTCCTCCATTCCCATTCTTCTTTCAGTTTGATAGTTAATCAATGAGGAGCCCGAAGGAGGACCAGCTGAGTTCAGACGAAAGGATCCTAATTGAATCTGACAATAATTTTCACATATTTTACTTGCCCTGTCTCAGATGCCATTAGCGACATCACAGTGATAATAGTTGCCATGACAGCATGAGCAATGCTCATTAATGACCCGGCTGGTGGTAATGTTCATGGCCATATTTCCTTTTTCTCTTTCTTTTCAATTTCTTTTTTTTCTCTATATATAAACCAAACAACAATACTTGCATGAGAGGATTGTGTAAAATTTTATTTAAATGAGAGAAAATAATATTTTCTCCAACCAAATATACACCACCAATTTTATTTACTTCTATTATAAAAATTATTTTTCAGAAGATCTGGACTGGATTGTCACTGTGCAATTTTAACTTATATCATTTATTACATTTGTATACACAAGATGACTTTAGATATTTCTTCCTGCCAATAAAATCCACTGGCCACAGTTTCCACAGCAAAGTGGCACATTCTATTCTTGTGATCATAGCGCAACAGAGTAAAGTCTATGAAAAGCAAACATCTGTTGTAGACAGCCTTGGATTTTCATTGTGGTGTGGATCCACTTAACATGAGATGTGGACAATTTCCTTAGAGGCTCAGAAGGACAAACAGCTCCCCTTTTTTCTAGGGACAAACATTTCTGGAGGGAGCTGTGTTTGTCTGAGCTGTAAACACAAGTGTCAGGAACCAATGTCACATACTGTGGGACTTCCGGCATTGAGAGCCAAGTGGGCAACCACAGATGCAGTCTGAGGAAAGAAGCAGGCAGCTCTACTGAAGACCCACAAATATACACACTTGAACATACAGTACAAGGTCACATACTTATGCAAGAACATAAAATTACAGACACGTACAGTGGTGCATGAACGTTTGTGAACCCTTTAGCATTTTCTACATTTCTGCATAACCTAAAACATCATCAGATTTTCACACAAGTCCTAAAAGTACCCGTAGACAAAGAGAGCCCAGTTAAACAAATGTGACAAATATGTTATATATGATCTTTTTTTTTAATTGAGGAAAATGATCCACAATTAAACATTTGTAAGTAGCAAAAGTATGAGAACTTCTAGAATTAGCAGTTAATTTGAAGTTGAAATTAGAGTCAGGTGTTTTCAATCAATGGGATGATGATCAGGTGTGAGTGGGCACCCTGTTTGATTTAAAGAACGGGGATCTATCAAAGTCTGCTTTTTACAACATGTTTGTGGAAGTGCATCATGAATAAAGGAAATTTCAGAGGACTTCAAAAAAAGAGTTTTTTTTATTGCTCATCAGGCTGGAAAAGGTTACAAAGCCATCCCTAAAGAGTTTGGACTCCACCAATGACAGTCAGACAGATTGTGTACAATGGAGGAAATTTGAGACCGTTGATACCCTCCCCAGTAGTGGTTGACCAACAAAGATCTCTCCAAGAGCCAGGTGTGGAATAGATGGCGAGGTCACAAAGGACCCCAGGGTATCTTCTAAGCAAATAGGCCTCTCTCACATTGGCTAAAGTTAATGTTCATGAGTCCACCATCAAATGAACACTGAAGAACAATGGTGTGCATGGCAGGGTTGCAAGGAGAAAGTCGCTGCACTCCTAGAAGAACATTGCTGCTCATCTGCAGTTTGCTAAACATTGCACGGACAAGCAAGACAGCTTTTGGAAGAAAGTTTTGTGGATGGATGAGACCAAAATAGAACTTTATGGTTAAAATGAAAAGTGTTATGTTTGGAGAATGGACAACACTGCATTCCTGCATAAGAGCCTTATCCCATCTGTGAAACATGGTGATGGTCATATCATGGTTTGGGTCTGTTTTGCTGCATCTGGGACAGAACAGCTTGTGATCACTGATTGCACAATGAATGATGAATTATATAAGATAATTTTCAAGAAAAATGTCAGGACATCTGTCCATGAACTGAATCTCAAGAGAAGGTGGGTCATGTAGCAAGACAGTGACCCCAAGCACACAAATTGTTCTACCAAAGACTGGTTAAAGAAGAATACAGTTCATGTTTTGGAACGACCAAGTCAAATTCCTGACCTTAATCCAATCTAAATGATGTGGAATAACCTGAAGTGAGCAGTTAAATGTGATGTGAGGAAACCTACCAACATCCCAGAGTTGAAGCTGTTCCATAAGGAGGAATGGTTCCTTCAAGCCAGTGTGCAGGACTGACCAACAGTTACTGGAAATGTTTAGTTGCAATAATTGCTGCACAGGGGGTCACACCAGATACTGAAAGCAAAGATTCATATATTTTTGCCACCCACACATATATTATATTGGATAATTTTCCTCAATAAATAAATGGCCATATAATGTTATTGTCTCATTTGTTTAACTGGGTTCTCTTCATCTACTTTTAGGACTTGCATGAAAATTTGATGATGTTTTAGGTCATATTCATGCAGAAATATAAAAAAAAAAATTCTAAAGGTTTCACAACTTTTCGAGCACCACTTTGTACCTAAATAACACAAAAATTGTAGCATTTCCTGAAGAAAAAAAAAAACTTATTTTGAATAGTCTGGGAATAACAGTCTGCAAAGCCATTACAGGATTGGTGTAAGCAAAATGTGCTGCCAGTAAAAACTAAATTGCATGCGTTGAATTAGGGAACTGAGAATTTCTGTTTGTCTGTACCTCTTGACAACTTGGGCCAAACTTTTAAACCAGAGTGAACTGCAAACCTTAACACCAGACATAGGTCATAGTATACAATAACAAAACATGCTGTTTACAGAAAACTACTTTCAATGTACAGGGATAAGTAGAGAGACAAAACATGTAGGATCAGATCAATCTCCTTAGGTAAAAATAATAATAATAATAATAATAATAATAACTTTTTTAGCATTTGCACAGGCATCTAATTAAAAAGGAGTGTTTAGAATTAGTGTAACTAAATATCTACCATCATCCATCTTGACATAAATGTTCAAAAAGATCCAGTGATCAACAGGTTATTACCATAAGCGTCAAGAGAGCCTCTTCATGGAAAAGTCCTGTAAATCAAACAAGAGAAGATATGAGGTCATTTTGTTGCTTGAGCAAATGCACATTTGAACCCCTTTGTTACAACTGTACAAAATAAAAGTTATCTGACATATTCCATTGGTCTTGAGGCTGTTTGGCATGCCATGTCTTGGTAAATTAAGGTTATGGTTAGGTAGATGAAATCTATCAGAGCTTTTCTCTGTCTCATCAGATGTAACAC
>JARVGS010001792.1:21249041-21261076 GCA_031762315.1 Hypsolebias antenori | reverse complement strand
TATATGACTGCATCAGTGAAAGAAAAACAAATGGAATTTTTCCTTCCTGATGCTTTACGTTAAAATTCATATTCGCTGCGTTTCTCATTTTGAGAGGCGTTAAATAGTTTGCAGAGGCAAACAGAAGAGGGGCCAGTAATGAATGGTTGCGTGTTAGTTGGTTAACTAACTTACCTCTGAATAATGTGTTTCTTACGGGGCCACTCGGGCCACGCTTGATGGATGGCCTTACAGAAGCCGGGTCAATTAGCCAGGCTGGATTTGCCTTCATGTAGGCTGCAGACAGAGCTGGGAGAGCTCCAACCTTTGTCACGCGGCCTGGCTGTAATTAATCACCAGCGAGAGGCCTTCTCACCTCACGCAGACGTGCACACAAACAGCCAATACTCACGTTTGGACCAAATTACATCTCCACTCCTCTAATCTGGCTAATTGTCAATATTGTACTCCTTAGAGGAGGAGAACGAACCTGATATAAAAGGCTTCCCTGCAAACAAACAGATCTATTCTTCTGTGGCCTACTTCAGTCATACTGCGGTTCATTTAACAAACTCATGTTTACTCATCCTCTAACAAGGGTGAAAAAAATGGAAGAAAATCAATGCAAAGTGAAACTATAAAAAAAAAATACTGACTGCGTCCCAGAAATTGCTCTTTGTGTGAGTTTAAACTTTATGCAGCAGCTGATTGATGAGTCTTCAGTGATGGATGTGTTATGTCTTCTTTAGTGCTTGTTTTTTTTATCGTTTAGTTCCCTTTTCACCCCATGGAGCTGTTTCTGTGCAGGTTTGTCTCCTCTGTGCTCACATCAACCCAAGTACAGAGGGCCCAGATTGAGAGGCATTGTACAGAGATGTCACTCTGCATCCACCCAGCACACTCCTGCAGACTGGACAAAAGCAGCAGGCTGACAGATGAGGTCTGAGTCTGGGGGCTGGGGGTGGGGGGGTATGTGTTGCTGCTGTGTGTGAGGGTTAGTGTGTATTTGTGAGCATGGCGCTTATGCATTTATACATAAATGTTTGAGCGTGCACATGCACGTGCACCATTTTGTGAACGCATTTGTGTGCACATGTGTGTGTATTTTTGACTGGGATAGGGGTTGTTGTGGTGGTGGGGGTGGGGGGGTGGCTCTCATGGGGCAGCTCTGTGTCTCTTCCATCTGCCACCCCACTCTAGTGACACCCAAGGGAATGGCAGAGAAGGGGTGGGGAATTCATTTTAAGGGGGGAAAAAAGAATCAGGGTCCATCGGTCTAATGGGCAACAATGCTGGTTCCACTGATGGGCCAAAGGAAAAAGACACTGGCTGGTGTGTGGACGCCAATCGACCAATCTATTTGACAAAACTGTGGGCCACCCTTGTCAAGCTCTGCCTTAGTCTGCCTAATAAGGCACGCACACCCCTGATTATCCCTGAAATGAGAAAGGGGTGCACTGTATTTTGCACACACACCCACAGACGTCACACACACCCAGGGCTAATGTCAGCCTAATGCATGGCCATGCTGTGGCCAGAGGGCTAATTGGGTATATAAACACAAACACATCCCTTGAGACGGAAGAACAGAAAATGTACATTTTGTGCTCCTTCCATTGTGGAAAAGCACAAGACTTGAACTTCAACAGGAAACTCATCATGTTTTATCGATGATGGAAGATGACAGGGTTGCATTCCCATGTAGCCAGCAGCTGGATGCTCTGATGTGGATCTGGGCTGACTTGGTGGCAGGTGGCATCTCGTGCTGTCTTCATCACAAACTCTGATCAGAAAACGGTGAACTGAGCCGCCGCGCTCGCAGCAACAGCAACAGCAAAACAGTCCCGAGGAAGAGAGGAGCATATGGCTCCTGCAGCGCCGGGCAGAAGGAGCACTCAGCAAGATAAATGCTGAGGTGCTGGCAACAGAGATGACTTTAACTTGTCAAATTAACAACATATCAAAGGAAAGAGGGAGAGATGAGTAGGAAGAGGCAGGCGCCACGTGAGTGGCTTTCTGTTGAGGTCAAATCACAGACATGTTGAATGATTGAAGTGTCTTTCATTGTCGCAGCTAAAACACAGTTTGCCCATTTTGTGTATCGTATAATCGCACTCACATAGACATGAATCCACTGGGTGCACCCCACCCCTCCCTCACTGCTTTGAGGGCTATGTTAATGAAACAGTTGCTGTTTCCTGGCATAACATTAATTACCCGATCAAAATAGAGTGGGTAATTAACTGCCCTTTTTTAGCACTGCTAATTACATTACCAGAGAAGGACCGTTTTAAGGGAGCAAAAGAGAGATAGAAAAGAGGGGGTGAAGCAGTAGAAAAAACAAAGACCAACCAAACAAGGTAAAGCACAAGTCTCTGTGTGTGTGTGTGTGTTGGTAAGGGGGTTTTTGGGGAATAAAGAGAGAGGAAGAGGCTGCATTGAGAGACTCATGTGGTTCTCACTTGGGCCCCCCAGAGGCTTGGTCCTCTGAGAGAAGCAGGCTTATTGGAGAGGAGAAAGATGGGAGGGGGGTGTTGTTTATCTTGACATGCTCTGCAGTCTTTAACGCTCGCATCACAATTAAGATGCTGCGGCTCATCAGCTATGTATACAAAACAGTGTAACAAGCTGCACGAGCACACAGGTGATGGGCACAGTCAAAAATAGAACGAGCGCAGCGTCGGATGTGGAGGCTTGCAGGAAAATCTCAGGGTTTGGAACAACATCATGTGATATTAGTGCATGGGTGTGTGAAATATTACCAAATGAATGGCCTAGCATTCCTTAAAGGAACGCGTCCCCCCAGCCGTCTTTCATTCCAGAGTTATTTTTCATGTTTTGAAAATGACAGAATGGATTTTAGTCACATTTTAAAATAACATTATGCACAGTTTCATGAAATATTGCAAGATGTCACGCTCAGAGTATGTATTGTAAAGGACTCTCGGCTACAACCACACCAAATTTGTGAAACTGATGGAATCATTGCTGCTTTCGTGTTTTGTAAATTCAGTTAGCTGTGGCGGCTATCTTGAATTGGGTTAGCTCCCAAAGTTTAACAGTTATAGAGGTGCATATAATATTTGTTTTTCTGACAGTTTCATTTAAATACATCTAGTGGTTCATGAGATATTTTGCTAACAGAAATGCCTGTAACAGAATGGACTCCAAGCAGTAATTAGCTAATTCCAAACAAATATTTTGTGTATTGTTTTAGGACAGAGAAAATGTGATGAAGGTCAGACTCAATACCACCAAATCATAGGTCAATATTGGTTAAATTGGCTGATTTATATTTGTTTATGTTTGTTTTTTAAACCTTCCTGTTGCCCTGGGGTCAAAATGGCCTATGAGGGATTTGGATTAACTTTAAAAGTTATGTACTTTTCACTGTAAATGTTAATGAACCTACAATTACTGGTTCTACAAGTTTTTTTTTTTTTTTTTACTTCATCCAGGGATTTATGAGATATTTTGCTAACAGACTTATACATGGACACAGTTACAAGCACCGATAAAAAAAAATACCTGCATTTTACCTTTTAGCAAAGGAGGATATTTGTCTTTTTGCAACTAATTAAAAAGTTTTTGCTTTCTAAAAACTGAGACAACTTCCACTGGGTCGACTTTCTTTTTTCCTTCTTATTTGTTTTATTTGGAGAACAAAATATAATTACACCTTAAAATTTACAAATCACCTTTTTGCATCAATTAAAAAAATGTCTTAAAAGAACATAATAATACATTGCTAATTGTATTTAAAAAAATAGGGTGACCAAACTCTAAAAGCAACCGACTACTCGTCATTGTTGGCACGACCTGAGCATGTAGTTTGTCTTGTGATGCGTAAAATCAAAATAACTGGTAACAAGAGAATAATAGTTAATAAACACCTGCGCCTGATTCTTCTCTTCTGAGCTGTTGTGCTTTTTGTTTATCATACTGCATAGACTAGAATCCTGTACTTAGTTGAAAATAAAGCTCTGAAACCAGACGCTAACTAAAAAGTATCAGAGCACAGGTGTAATTAAGCATGCATTTTTGGTGAAAATGTCTAAACAATAATGTTATTAATAATAACAATAATAAAGCTAACTAAAAAGTTTTGTCACAAGAACAATAACCTTTAACTGTGGGCATAACATATGTATTTTATGTGGCAAGAAACTGTAAAGTGATCACGTTTTATTTAAAAAAAAGCATTTTCACAAAAAAATTTTTAATTCATTGCTAGGTTTCGCTTATCAAACTAATTGGCAATCGCTGAGATAAATTAATTTCATTAACAGCTGGAAAAAAAAAACACTTTATAAAAACACATTTATATCTTTTATCTAAGCTACCTATAATAAGTTAAATTGCTTGTTTTTAAATAAATCAATATATGAATTCATTTTAAAAATATCCCATAAAACAAAACAAACAAACAAACAAACAAACAAAAAAAAACATGATAAACTGCAGTGATCAAAACAAAAACACATAAGTTCTATTTTTCTGGAATGTCTTCAAAGAAGTCTACTACAAAAAATAATAATAACTCTTGCTAGCACATGGACAGTGTACATACATGCCATCTGGGTGTCCATATACAAAAAAAAAACACCCTGATGAGAGCTGCAACATTTGTTCCAACAACCTGTGCACAAAAATGTCTGAAACCTGCATGTGACAGTGGGTCAGAGGTCAATACATGTCCGTTTGTATCTAGTGCTGACTAAAAGGAGCGTTTTTTTTTTTAATATCTCCAGGTGGAATCATTACACAGACACAACAAGACATGGTCCGGTTGGACGCTTGTTGGAGTCTGTCTGCAGTTGTGGCTGAAGAGTTTTCCTCTGGAATAAACGGCTGCTCTTTGGACATTTTCAAACCCCACCCTGTCCGTCCACTTGGATAAAAAAACGGGACTTAGAGAAGACGCGTGGGATCAGGGAGAAAAGTTATGGCAGTCACTAGCGGTCAGTTTTCTGCTCTCCCTGCCCCATCAGTGCCAAACAAGGGGAGGCTAAGTGAAGCAGTGGTTCTGGGGCAGATTGGGGCGGGTGCTTTTCTACATCGGGGGAACAACCAGGCTCGTCATCGCTGGAGAGAAAAACATATACAAAAAAAAAAAATCTATGATTCTAATCAGGTTGTTTTATTTTTTGTACATCCACGTCTCTCTTTTGTTGTCCTGTTCAGTCATAGCTTTGGAGTTTGTTAGTAGTGGGAGTTAGACTGCATTTGTGAGTTCAGACAGCGGGGTCAGATAGTGAGTTGGATGACTACCTCTGAAGCTGCTCCCACCTGAGGCGGGACAGGCAGGGGAAGGGGAGCCTTGGGGCCTGAGGACGGGAGCAAAAGCACTCTTCTGTTTAGCAGCAGAAGGGAAAGAGGAGAAGGGTAAAAGAGACGATGAAGAGCTGGAGCTTCCTGGTATGGTGGGGCTGGAGGGCATTACTGTGGAACAGAGCACAACAGTCAGCATCAGGTTTTTAAAAAATCAGACAAATTCATAATAACCAAAAGTGCATGTAAGATCTTACTGTAGGGTGAGCTTGTGGGTGAGGCACTGCTGAAACCTGGAGATCCAGGAACCCCAAGACTAGCCATGGGAACTGTCCCATAGCCTCCGGTCATTCCCCCGGTACCACCGTAACTCGACTGCTGGGGGGTGGAAGCAGATGAGTAACCTCTTGGAGACAAACTGCTGGAGTTACGAATATAACCTGAAGGAAACATTCAAGTGTTGGTTACGCTCTGACCTTTATTAGTTACAGAAACAGAAGAAAAGAATAGCTTCTTGCCCACCTTGGCTGCTCTGTCCTGGCTCTCCAATGCTAACGCCTAACTGTGAGGGGTAGGAGCCTAAACCCATGACGCTGCCATGTGCTGGTGAGCTAGGCAGGGCCTGCAGCTGACTGTGAGGGCGGGGGACACTGTAGAGAGCCTCAGCAATGTCGGCTGCACGTTTTAGCAGCATGTCCTACAGAAAAATCAGATTAAATATCAAACACTTGGTCAGTCTCACAGATACAGAAACACAATGCAGCTTTGATGGGCTGGCAGGATGCTAATGTTGTCATTCCTGCCAGTGAACAGGAATGCACTAATTAATCTCTAAAAAATGAAACCGTAGCCTCGGCCTAGTTATCAATTTGCTACATATGCAGTTCTCCAGAGAATCCCTCTCATCCTGGTGCATTCAGGTGTTCTTATTTCATCTGTGAGCTGAGAATTATCTGCCAAAATGCTACACGCTGCCACAAACTGAAAGTGCAATGCAAGGTTTGCATCTTGTAAAAAAAATAAGCTTTGTTCCTGACAACACAGCTTCAGAGAAATACTTTCTGGAGAACTGTAAAAACTAAAAATACAGCACTAAGAAGGTGTAGCTACAGAAGACAAGATATATGCATTTGTTTTGGGAAAATGATCATCAATAATGTAATGTTAAATGGTAAATGGACTGTACTTACATAGTATCTTTTTTATCTTATCAAGACACTCAAAGCACTTTACACTACAATCTGTGCCCTCATTTACCCATTCATACAGCACTCTACTAGATCTCTACAAAGCTAAATAAACAAATAATTCTAAAGAGACTAATCAGTGCTTTATCACATTCATACACCAATGGAACACACATCGGAGGCAATGAAGCGTTCAGTGTCTTGTCAAGGGACACTTAGGCATGTGACTGCTGGTGGATTTGAACCCCAAACTCTTGCATTGGAGAACAACTGCTCTAACCACTCAGCCACAGCTGCCTAACTTTGAAGTGAAGTGGTAAAATGTGCAAACAATGCTGAAATCTTGCAATAATCTTTATGTTTTGTTGTATGTTTTAGACATAAGTGTTTCTGATCACCTGGTTACTGTGTGGATTTCCATACAGGGCCTCCACAAGATCTGCTGCTCTTTTTAAGAGGATCTCCTACAAAGAAAAAAATAAAAAGGGGGTAAAACTTACAATTGTTTGAAAATGAGCATAGGAATCTTCTTTGTTGAGTTTCCTCACCTTGGCTAGTTTCTCTGGGTCACCAGGGTGTCTGGGAATTACCTTCTGAAGACGCTGAAAACCGTAGTCTATAGTTGGCTCATTAAGTGCTAAAAAATAAAAACACCCAATATGTCAAATCTCAGTTCAACCGAGCTCCATGCCTCGGACTGCTGAAACTATCGACAGGAAGAATGCAGGGCTACGTTCAGGTACCTGTGTAGATGAAGCGCCCGGGCGCTCCCTTGCAGAACTGTTTCGATTTGTAAGACAGCGTGACCTCCACGACCCCGGGGATGTGTCGAGGGGGCGTCTGCACACGGATAGCGTGAGGAGTGATCAACTGAGGATGAAGCACAGAAATTGCATTCCAAATAAGCCTTCCCATTCCTTTTAAATATTTAGGCTAACACAATGCCATGGAAAGATTAAATGGTTAAGACTGCCCATAAATCATCCAAATAATGAGACAAGCCATATGCTGTGTATTTCATTTCATAATATGTACCATCATTAGTGAGATGTTTTGAAGACAAGTCCTACCTCACTCCAGACTAACATGCTTCCAAACACCACCTGCAGCCCGTCAAAGAAGTTCTCCCCGATGACTATGACCATGGCCCCGCCGGTGGTCCAGCCTTCACTGGGACTGATGGCTTTGATGCATGGGGTCGCTAATACAGGAAGGATAGGCATCATTTACTCAACACAGGCTGTGCATCGAGTTTTAAAAAGAGCATAGAGGATGCTATGAAAGAGAAGATGCATTTTCATAAGTACTCTTCAATAAAGTTTTCAGAGGGGTTGTACAGAAAAAAGTTCGGAATCTGGAATTTGTTGACTTCGTTTGTCAAGATTTGTCAACTACTGCAATAAAAATGGGGTTTTAAAAATAAATTTAATGAGAAATGTTATTTGGAAATCACTTTAAGAATAACCAAACATATGCTGGACTAGTAAAAGAAATACACTATAAGACAAGCATAAAGATACAATAGAAAAAAATCCTTGGCTTTGTTTAAAAGTTCAAGCAGAGTAGAAATGCCTAAAAAAACAACTAAAAGCTCAGCGGTTTATTCAGTCTAAGTAAAAAATAGAAAACTATTTGTTGGGAAATGTGAAAAGCTGCAAACATGAGAAGTTTTATTTCTCAAACTGCCTTAAGCACCAAAGTTTGAGAAATTCTTGTATATCTGGCAGCATTGCACAGCCAAATATGAACATCATTTAGTTTAAAAAATAACTGAAATTTTTGATCCAAACCTTATAATCACTTTGTTTTGATGCTTTGTTTTTCTTTACAGAAGTGTATAAGTTTAGACTTGTTTTATTTGTGCATTACTTAATGACCTATGTACTGTTTTGTATGTCTGATGCATGAAAATGTGTAAAGGTTAAACAACTTAGATACAATCTTTTGATATTGTTACTCCATGCTCCTACTTATGAGTAGTGGAGACAACAATGAAAACCAACTTGTGTCAAGGTTGTGCTGTAAATCAAAGCTTTGTCATTGCATTATCAATATTGCAAAGGACTGAAGTAAGTTTTAGTCACAAAGTGATCAGAGGAACCCCAGTGATCTAAATAAAGCTGATAGTTTCTGAAATGCCAAAAGTATTTTGGAAGTTTTTTTTATATATAATGGAAGAAAATGTGAGACTATCACAACTGAGATCATCGTCACAATATCCAACAATAACATCACAATTTGTGCAATAAAACAAATCGGCTGAATGAGGAGCTCTTACCGTACTCCATGCTATTCTCCACAGACTCGCCTGGCTCCAGCCTGCGAGCTCTCCGGCCGTGTTTGGAGTTGTTGTGCACAAACATGTTGTCGGACACGGCTAAGACGTGTCCATCTACGCTCACTGTGCTGGACAGGACCACCTAAACAGGGACACAAGAAAAAGATACATGAGGAAAAGCCGAGCACTTCAGGCTGTGGGTCAAAATCTTCGGTTACAACAATCAAAATCCCCGAGCAACAATTTATTTTAGGGGTTCAGGTGATGATCATTTTTCTTAATGGGTAATGTGACATCTCTGGGATTTCCATGGTATGTCTGCATTCTGGGAGGTGACACCGCTCACACACTCCTCCATCAGGTCTCCATCTGGCCTCTTGCCTAACTTTATGATTCATGCAGCATGCATCGGGCTCGTCGTTGTCTCCTCCTAATCCCTCAATGACAACAAACATATGGACTAAGTCTCCCATTTGAGCTGGCCGTTAAAGTAGCGGATGATATATGGCAATAATAATTTGATTTTCTGGCTGCAGCATGTGTGTGTCGCTGCTCATGTCTGCCTCTTGTGGATGACACATTTGACTCATCAAGGAATTATTAGTTAGGATTGTTTTTGTGTGTGCGTTAGGATATTTGTTTCTAAAAGTGATAAGAAGTTGTTTTGTGTTCTTAAATGCACACGTTAGGGGGTTTGAATTATATAATTCAGTGGGCAGAATAATATTACTTAAATAATTTATGCCACAGCAAACACATGAAAAAAACTTTGCATGTGAAGGAGAAACAAAAAGAGGAAAAGAGGAGCGAACACATATGTTCTATAGGTGGTGGGAAAATAAAGGGGAACCCAAAGGAAAATAACTGTAAATTATCGATCAAGCAGAGAACTCTTGCCTGGCTCTGATCACCTTTTAACCCAAAGATGAGAGTCTTCAAGCGCCTGTGTGCTCATAACTTCTCAGCATGTGTCACACCACAGGAGTTAAACCAAACATGCTGGGAGACAGGGTGGGGTGGGGGTATCACAAAGATGGAGAGGGGACAGGGGGTTCGTTGGGCAAAGGAGAATGCCAGACAGAGGCCGCTGGTGCTGAAAGACGGCAGAGGAAGTGAGCTCGGGGTGTCCCTTGTGACCACTTCCTGGGTCACGGAGCATGACCTTCTCCATCTGGAGCCAATCACTCAATTCTTGACAACTTCCTGAAACACCTCAACCTATTTCCTGCACCCCAGCACCCCCACGACCATGTCTCCAACGTATCTAGCTCTTTTCGTTTGTCTTTCCATCGCTCTGGCTCCTTATTGATTTCTAACTTCCACCTTCAACTCCTTCCCTCCGTCTTTGGTTTCCAACAAAGCTTTGCCATGTGGAGTCACTTCAAACACAGCATTGAAACAGACTGGATGTGAAATTAAGCTTTTTATAGAAATAAATGAATATGAAGAAGATGTTTTCATTGCTTTGACAGTTTTCCCAAAGTTCTACGTTTGCATTTTTTTCTACACAGTGAATGGTGATGTACCTGAAATCGCCTCATATCCCTTGGGTTTCCTGCTGTCTTCAGACAATTCTGGTTACATTTCAGAAAGAACTTCAAGAAAAACCTGCAAAGGTAAACAAAAGGACACGTATTTATTTTACATAAGCAGCTGAGAAATTACATGAAAGCCTTCTGTGTGTGATTGCTAACTACACACTAGCAGCAACAAAAAAAAACTATTTTTCACAGACAGCTCCTGTGTGAGTGTGTACATGATCACAGCTCTGACATCAATCCCAGCTGTTTAGTTAAAAGTCAATGTTATTCCACTTTGAATGAAGTAATGAGATTTTGAAGTGCGGTCCAGAGAAAAGAGCTGCTGTGTTTTGAAAGTGAAACAGAGACGGTGATGTATGCAGCAGACTCAGGGGACTGTGGTATCCCACAATGCCACATTTGAACCCACACATGGGAATGGAGAGGGAAACAAAGTAGAGACAACCACAGAGGAAATTAAAATGGGGATGTGGCAGGATGAAGACAGTGAAGAGGCGCACGCAGGTGCTCGTATGGACATGAATTTTGTTTGCGTGTCGTCTCATTTGGTGTGTAACTTTATGTCTGGAGCGTGGAGCAGCAGCAGGAGAGAGGGATGCTGATGGCCTGTGCTACAACAGAGAAAACCTGAGAGGAAGGTGGAATAAATAAAAGAGGAGGGGGGAGACTGTGGAGAGAGACTCCAAATCCCAGGTGATCGCAGTTCGGCAACACAGCCAGCTGCCATGGCAACGCAGCTCTGCCGCAATCCCAAAGTCCCCACGCTGAGAGGCTAAGACAGCGATGGGAAGAAGAAGCCAACAACAAGAGTACATTCCTTCACAGAAAGACAGCAAAGAGGAGAGAGACGAAGCTCACCGAGAGGAGAGAAGCAGGCAGGCGAGGACGAGGCCGAAGAGATCCGTTTATATTAAAGGGTGATTTAAATCAAATCACAAGATTTACAACAAAATAAAACAAAGGTAAAGTCGGAGAAGAGGCAGTATTTTGTTTTAGTTATTACCAGTATACTTCTCCAGAAGCAGTTGTTTACTTCACCTCACACAGAATAAGTTTCTGTCTTGTTTATTAAAAAAAAAAAACAACAGCTACAAAACGTGTTCAACATGAGTAAACTTTTTCAAGTGCTATCGCTAGTTGAGTTACTAATTTTTAAAGAAATGGTTGAATAACAGTCACTCTGTTGCACACATTTCTTTCCATTCGGGCCGCCGGGGTCACTGGTGCCCATATCCAGCCATCACTGTGCGAGAGGCAGGGTTTTAGATTTCTTTTTAAAATAAGTTTAATGCATTGCAACAATGCTAAAACCCTTGAATTTCAAAATGAAAGTGACCATCAGTTTCATGCTGTTATTGTAACTACGCTGTAAATCTGTTACGTGTAACTTTACACTTCAGCACGGCTTTTTATTTCTTTTTTTTTTTTTTTTTTTGCTTGTTCATTTTTCAACACCACTAAATTTCCAATGCAACAACTGGACACCTTTTGTGTATTGCCATCCATTTGTATATAAGATTGTATAATAAAACAGCTTTGTCTGATATCTTTAGCATTAGTTTTTTTAAAGGACGATGCACAATCTGTGATGTGGGACATTTTAGGGTGTATTAAACTTTTAAAATAAAAGCAGTTTTAGGTATTTCCTGTCTTTATTTCCACCCATAGTTTTAAAAAGTCAGTCTGAATCAATTGAATGCCTATGAATTATTGACATCTTCAGAAAATAGAAAGTGGTCTCTCTAATTTTCCAAGGAAAATATTTTATTATACAAAGCA
>JARVGS010001792.1:21198376-21214303 GCA_031762315.1 Hypsolebias antenori | reverse complement strand
AGCCAGGTCTCTCTTGTAAATGAGTCCTCGAGGCTCAATGAGATTAACCTGCCTAAATAAAGGTTGAATGAAAATACCAGGGAAATTTAAATATATAAAAAGCACTAGAATACTTACCTGCTCATGTTTACCTCTGTTCAGCCTCACTATTCTGGGTGGACTTTTTTTTTTTTGCTTGTTAGTGATCTCATCTTTTCATTAAACAGAGACACGTGGATTGTCTTGTGACACAGGATTTACAAGCTAGCTGGGAGGATGGCGGTGTCAACCAGCGTCTAATTGGCCGACCCCAGAGATTTCCTTGAGCAGATTCAGAGCAGGGTGGCCACCCGCCTTCTCCCTCTCCCTGTCTTCTCCCCTGCTTGAGTTCATTCCTTCAACCCTCCCACAATCAATCCTCCTTCAGTACAGGCGGCTCTTCCCTTCTCTCTGCTGCAGTTACTTGCGGCACAGTGCAACACTGCAAGATCATGGATTAACACCTCTCTATGAATTTGTGCTGTGGATCCACTAAAAGTGAGCAACAGCGAGAGGAAGTAGGAGGCATGAAGCATCAGTCAGTTTTACTGGTTTAGCATTTTGCAGTTTTTAATAGATGGGGAAAATCAGGTGTAGTGAAAGTAGATATAAAAGAAAAAAATCAACCAGCACTTCTATTTAAAAAATCTTTGATCTAGTAATCAGTTCTCCATATATACTGCTCCTCTGTTAAATGAATTAGAATCATAGAAGGGGGACAGACTTTATGGCAATTCAGGCAGAAGGAGAACCTGCGTGTTGGCAGGAGCTTTACAAGGTCAACCACAATCACATATGAGCACACATGTATTGAGACTTGGTACACACACACAAACACACTTAGCCAGCCCTTAGTCAGCATAGTGTTGGCTGTTCTGAGAGAACTGGATGTTGCCACCTCGTGTTCATACAGAGGAGCTTCAAGTCATGACAAAAAACTGGCATCACCTCCTTTATGGTTGTCTTTCTCCCCTCCAGTACTCCAATTTAATTATATGCTTTCAATTTCAAAGTTTTAATGCATCTTCTTTATTACTATTCCTGATACTCAATTATCTCATATGGTAAAAAAAAAAATCTAAGATGATTTTATTAAGCACAAAAAAGATGCAACTTCTATAATAAATGAGTTTGAGGAAAGTGGTAAAAATACTTTGACATTTCTGTCACTGATTCTTTTGACATTCAGTGTCTGTTACACTGTGTTGGCAGATGGTGTTTGTTTTATTTAGTCACAGTATAATTTAGCCCCAAACCTGAAAACTAGCATGTTTTGTAGCCACTGGGGCCAATTTGCTGCTACTACATGTTTAAAGTGATTTCCTTTTGGTTTTAAGATTAAAGTACAGGTTAATCTTTGGATTTAGTGGTTGGGGTTCAGTGTTACCACAAAATATTTTCACAGTATGGATCAAGTTACCACAATTTAGCACCGTGTCCTCTTTTATCTTTGGTTTTACCAACCTAGTTTGTTCAGATGGATGGACACCAGTGAACTATCAGATGTGGAGAGGTGATCCTTTACATTACTGGTAACACATTTTTTGTTATGGACAAATAGCCAAATAGTGTCTGCATTGCACTTAAAAACATTCATCATGTCATCTTTTTTTTTTTTTTTATGCACCCGTCACTTTTTCTCAATTTTTTGCTCTTTGCTTTTGTGGCGACTTGTCTTTTTCACCCTTTCTTCTGCTGCTTCCATGCGTGTTGTTAGTGAAGGAGAATGCACGGAGCAACTTGAGGCGGTGCAGGACAGTTATTCTGGTTGTAATGGAGGAAATGTTTGTCAAAGCATAGAACGCTGTGACTTTGGCCTTGTTGCCCCTGGGTGCAGAGCTTTAATTGTCTGCCTACAGTGGAAGAGCACTTCTGCTCTGAGAACATGTATAAGTGTGTGTGCTTAATGTGGCGTCTTCTTTCTGTGACTGTTTTACAGCCTCTGGCTTGTTCTGAATGACTAAAACACTTTGTTGATCAATGCTTACGCCCCAAAGAAATCTGTGACACCTGTAAAGCAAACTGTTATCCCTGCACACCTGAAGTTGGTGTCAGACCTGCAGTTCAGCTAGTATAGTTTGATAAATCTGTCATGACATAAAACATCTTGTAAACATCATGGCTAGAATTATTACACACTAAGAATGATATGTTTAGTTACTTCAGCAATGTGATATATATTGTAAAAGATTTAACCACACATGTATTTTTGTTTCCTGGATCTTCTGTTTTGTCCTTGGCCAGGAAGCTGAAGATAATCATGGTCTTGCTGTTTTGCCATCATCAATTTTCTTGCCCCACTTCCGCTGCCATCACTCCATTCTAGTTGTTTTTTCTCTCTTTCTGCTGATTCTGTGAAACTGAATCCACTTTAATGCTCGCTTTTTCTCTTTTACCTTATCCCTGCTTTCTATGATGTTTCCTCCTCACTTTTTTCTTATTTAACTCCTTCAATCTGTATTCTAACTTGGTCTTATTTAGGATTTGTTTGAACTGTGGAGGTTGGTTTGCATGTCATTTGTTTTTATCGTAACGTTTTGAGGTAAATTCATGCAGCACTGACGTGTTTCGCTACAGATTTAATTGTTACTCGCTTCTGTACTCCCACATTTTGTATCCAATTCATTTTTGGCCAGTTTTTACACTCTCGTAGCATCGTTGAACTTCAGCCCCGTTGTTGTGTAACCTGCTCAGAACGTGTCGGTACAGAGCAGAGGTGTTTGGTTACGGTGGAGCCAGAAAGTGTTGGCTGTTCACGATTTTTAGCACAATAGAGATGCTCATTTAGTCATAGTTGTGCTTATTTATTTTTAACACTCTGTTGTCACATTGATTCTCTTTACTGTCTTTTAAAAATTTATTTTATTTTACTATAAAATTTCAAAACTCATTTGCTGGTCCACCAGTTTTGCTGAAAACTATATGAAATTAAAAAAAACTTCCCCAAAAGTTTAATTTGCATCTGTGGACTTTATTGGCTTTCATACGCTCAGAAAAAGATCAGAAGTTGAAATAAATCTTGAATAAATGTACATTTTCTGCCGCCATTCATGCCAGCGTGAAACGGAGTGAGTTATTCTGATAAGATGATGGAGTTTGGTCAACCTTTGGAAATAACACCAAAGTTCATGCTCATTAATCCAGGTGTAAATCCAACTATGTTCAGTCAGGTTTGGTTTCTTTTGTTGCTAAGACATTTCATCAATCGAAGGACTTCTTCCGTCTGAGGAGCCACCAAAACAAACTGAATCCCACAAACAGCTCACTCCCAGAGTGGAAAAAAACAGTTTGCTGGTGATAAGATGGTCTCCGGGGCCCAAACTCTGCCCCGTCATCTCCCACAAGGCAGACCATGCCGGTGTGGTTCAAAACACCAAAGTTCATCTCATTAGTGCAGGTATAAATCCAACAATGTTCAGTCAGGTCATCTGGATGGTTTCTTTTGTTGCTGAGATGTTTCATCCTACATCCGTAGGACTTCTTCGGTTTGAGGAGCCACCAAACCAAACAGTGGAAAAAAACAGTTTTGACCCACTTCAGCATGGTCTGCCTTGGGGGATTTGACGGGGCAGAGGGCGGGCACTGGAGACCATCTACTCACCAAGAAACTGTTTTTTTTTCCAGTCTGGGAGTGAGCTGTTTGTGGGATTCAGTTTGTTTTGGCGGGCTCCTCTGACTGAAGAAGTCCTTCGGATGAAGGATGAAACGTCTCAGCAACAGAAGAAACCATCCAGATGACCTTTGGAAATAATGTTATGAGCAATCCCATGCAATAATTAAAGATGTCACATGCAGAGTTCGTGTTGTGGTAGTAGCTGAGAGTCATACGCACCACATTTTAGCACGACCTATCTTAAATTCATTAAATTATATCCGTTATTATGTTGTCCAAGGTCATTTGGCTGTGGTGGCCATCTTGAATTAAGCTGGCTCTAAAAGTTCACGAGTTGTAGATGTACAGTATATCAAATTAATTTCCTTAAAGATTCATTAAAAACAAATTATAATGAATCTTTAAGGAAATTAATTTGATGGACAAATGAGTGGTTTGTGATTTTGCTAACAAACCGCACTGACTCTAAATAGTTATTGGAAAATTTTTAAAATAAAATCTTGTGCAATCTATTAGTGCTCAGAATACGTGCTTTTCCTAATATGTGGTGCAGCATGGTATTGCAAACAATTGTCTTCATTAACAGCAACATAATTAGAAAAAGATGCTTGGTAAGAAACAGTCCACAGAGATGATTCTGTGAGATGAATATTTTGGTATACAGGCAATCAATAATATTTAATATGTCGGATTTGATTGCTAGTATTCAAGTATTTTAGTCCCAAAAGATGGATTATTAGTTGAGGGAGCTCCCTCTGCTGGTCAGAACTAGATCAGATTTATTTCATTTGGTGCTGATCTGAGCAGGTTGACAACACAGTGGGGTCCAGTCAGTGAGCCTCGCTCCCCTGTTGGTTCAGGAATCATGTGCAGCGAGGGCCGTGGTTGTGTAAGACTTGGAGCTCTGCTTCTCTCATAAAGAATCGATTGTGTCGCCTTGTCTGAGATGCCTGGAGGACTCCATCTGTGTTCAATACTCACACAGTCACACATTGCCCCAGATAGCAGCTGAACGTGCAGCACACACAGTCTGTGTTCTCCTCCGTCTCCCCCTCTGATCCAGTGCAGCAATTCAAGACTGTTCTGCAATACTGTTACGCAGAGTCATCAATTATTCATTATGCAGTTCAGCATTCATTCAGTCATCAAGAGTTTGAGCGACAAAGATGGAGATGGGGCAGAAGTTAAACATTTATATGTACCAGAATATACACATTTAATCTTTCAGGAATTTCAGCCTTTTTTTTGTTGTTGTTTGTTTTAAATTCAGAGTACAAATCAACTGTATAAGAAATGATCTGATCAGTTTTTTCTGAAGAAACTCAAAACACTGCTTTGTCTTTTTGGCACACATATCTTAGATGGCTCTAACAAACAACCACAGCAACGCACTATAGTATGCAGAAGTGGTAAGGATTTGATTAAGCAATTCAATTCCAGTTCAGAAGACACGTGCACGTAAATAGATCCCAAAAAAATTTTTGTTCAAGGGAGGACCGTCTAAAAACCAAAGGGAGGACTTTCTTGAGAAATCAAACATTATCCAACATGCCCTGGCTGACATTGTGCAGACCTCATGAATACAGACCCATTGTTGACTGATTGTGTGGGGACAGCCTTAGAGTGAAAAACTGTGTCAGAGTGAGGAGGACATTTGAACAAGTTTGTCTGTGCCCCTAAGGGAAGTAGAAGAAACAGCTGCATGAAGCTGAAACAGGGAGACACAAGTCAACAAACTTTGAGAGTTTGTGAATGTGTGCAGGTTTTGGTGCAGAGCTTGAAACAGTTTCTCTAGCTGTGTGTGTGTTTACTGTCAGTGGAGATGCAGATCATTGGAGGCAGGTCTGGCACGGTGTGGTCCACAGCACTGCAGGGTCATGAATGATTTAATGGTAAATGAGGTGAGCTTGTCCTCCAGCTATGAAGATGCACACATTACAATGCAGAGAGGTGACTTATTTCCATGACCAAACCAAATGATGGATCAATATTCTGAATATACCAACCTTCCTTCTGCTAAGATTTAGAATAATAGCTCTGTAGATGGTATTGCCACTGGTTTTATTGCAGTTTGTCAGTGTGCAATTGTTATTCTTGCTTTTTCTGGGTATACTTATGTAACTCATGGGGTCTGTGATAGCTTTGTGGTCAGTGCTGTGGTCTTGTAATCCTGAGGTTGCAGGTTCGAGCCCAGGTTTCATGAGAAAGGACATCCAGCATAAAAACAATTGCCAAAACTTTCATGCAAGTTTGCTCGCTGCGGCAACCCCTGAAGAAGCAAGAAGCCGAAGGAAACTTACTGTACTTATGTAACTTTTAAAAAAGAAAAAAAATAAAATCAGTTACTGTTACAAAATTACTCATGTATATAATATCCCTTACAGTGTACATGACAGCACTGTGATACTGGCATCACATTACTTTGCACTCATTTGGTGCATAATAATAAGTCTGCAGCACATTACAGCCATGATCCTGTTGGACTGCAGCCAGTAAACTAGTCCATATTCACTCGTATCACTTTATTCATATAAAACATCTCACATTTTTTGTTACAGTAGTTTGACTTATTGCATTTACTCAAAAATTATCTGAAAATTACTCATTTTTAGACTTTAATTACCCTGTAACCTTTTCATGAAACTTTTACATAAGATGAAGGGGCCATCTTACTCTCCCTCATATGTGCACATTTAGCAGGCTGATTGTTGAAGGGCACCTTGACTCAGCATAACTGTGACGTTTCCTTCATACCTGATTTATTCTGTTCAGGGTCACAATGGGGGCTGGAGCCTCTCACAGCTGTCATCGGGTTAGAGGCGGGTGCACTTTGGACAGATCACAAGTCCATCTCATGGCCAAGACAGACAGACAAACCACCATGCATGCGTATACACGTTCATATCTGTCACTTTGCAAGGTTATGGATCATGAAATGTTTGTAGGGCCTAATTTTAATTGTATTTGCGCAAGAGAAATTTTAAAGATTTTTCAAAAAATGTTTAGTATGTTTAAGTAATGGTGCAACTGTGTGGGATTGTGCCAAAGTGACGTTTAATGCAATCTGCTTGTTTTCTTAGATACTTTTTTTTTTTTTTTTGCTATTAGGCTATTTGTAATATGCAGATTCATAACTATTGTTGGGTTAAATTGGATGTTTTTAATGAAATAGCATTTATAATGTGGTTGAGCATGAACTTTGTTGATGTGTAACTTCTTTGTACAGTTCCCTGCTTCCTTGAGATTCCCTGAGATTTGTAAGTTAACTGAGCTGAACTGTGAACTGTGTTCAATCAGATTATATTTTTCTTGGTTATTGTATGTGCTCTGTTCCCAGGTTAAACCAAACATGTGTGGTAAAAAGTGTACTCAATGAAAAGCATCAAGAAGGGAAGGAAGCAAGGAGTGAAGAGCTGTTTACCACTAGAGGCAGTGTGATATTGCTTTTATATTATAAACTGAGGTGCAAAAACATGACGTAAAGTATTTGGTAACTCCAAGTTGTCACAAACTGTGAATGAGAGTGTGAATGATTCTGTCTTGTCTTTATGTGGCCCTGTGATGGAGTTGTAACCTGTTTCTACCTCTTAAACAATGACCACTGAGATGGACACCTGCTTCACAGTGACCCTGCCTGGAAAAGTGGGTCAAGAAAAGGCATGGCAGTTAAAGTGTCTTAAAGATGTAAGCTCATTAAATAAGGAATAAAACTGATATAAGGTAAACCTACAACAAAAGCAGGAAAAAGAAAGTGTATTTGCATTAGAAATGAGTCTTTGACTTCAGCACCATGGACAGAGACACTGATTCTCACAAACATTTATTTTGTTGTACGGACATGAACTGTTGAAGTGTATATCCTTTGTTGTTCTATTTGCACTTGAACAAATAACTTCTTACAGAATTACTTGTTCTAACAGCCTCTTCTTTGTATTTGGCATTGCATTTAATGGCAAAAACATAAAACTATGTACAAACGCTTTTACTGAAGATTTGAGATTGGAAAAGTCAAATTGTAACATCTCATCAGCCATGAGTTCTGTTTCCTTATAGACTGAAGTGATTTCCATGCACACGTTTTCATTCTTTATTTATGCTTTTAAATCGTTTAATTAATACAGTAAATCTCAAGTCAAACCTGATGATACTGAAACATTGCTTCAAGTCTGAAAGAGAAAAACACAGAAGCTCTGTTGGATCCAAACAGATACAAAACAATGTGCCAAGACGGAAGTTTTGCAGCACTTTAATAAACACCACCTCTGTTATATATATAAGATTATTAAAATCAAAAGGACACCTCAATTATGATGAAAGGGTGGCAGTGTGAGGAAATGTATTAGGAAAATAGACATGCTTAAAAGCAACTTTTAAAAGGTGTGTTTTGGGGGAGTTGAATCCCAAAAGACAGAGGGAGTTGGGTCAAGTTATGTGTTTGGTGTAATGAGTGCACGTGTGTATTACGGTAGTCTGAAACAGATTGAAGAGGGTGTAAGGTTATAGACATCCAACTTATTTCCTCTGCTGCTCATTTTTTTCATGCTCCATTTATTTCAATAAAAGGAGCTAATACACTTAGAGTTAAACTATTTTGAGGCATTGCTTCTGGTTGTTCAGTTTGATTGTGCAGAAGCCATTTTAAGGCAGTAACATTCATTCAACACTCACTTTGTCTTGAAGTAGCATCTGTCCTCTTGTCCTCTCTGAATAGAACACAGCAGCAAATTATACACAATATGATGTTTAACGTGAGCAACTAGTTTTGGCTGTCGCCAGCAAACTTGTTGAGCCACTATGAGAAGGTGCTGTATGTAAGACTGACTTTGCTGCAGCTCCTCATGTTGAAGAAGTCTTTTGGATAAAATATGAAATGTTTAATCAAGGAAAAATCCATCCAGAGGACCTGACTCAACCTTTCTAGATGTGCCTCTACTCTCATTTGCCCAATCTGGGTCCTTGATCAAGGCTTTAATCCACCATCTGCTCCCCTGGGTGCCCTAGACGGCAGCTCTTTGCTCCACACAGAGGGCTGTGCTCGGTGGTCTGTGATTGCGTCAGGAAGAGCATCCGTCATAAAACAATTGATAAATTCTCTAACTCACTTGAGGATGTGCTCGAGGTGGCGACTCCTGAAGAAGCAAACGACCAAAAGGGAAGGAAAAAAAAAGTCCAAGGCCAAAAAGTTTTTTTTTTAATCTCTTTATCTTGCAAATACTGCAAAACAATATGTACAAGTATTCATTTAAAACTATGAAAGCTGGGAATAGTTTTAAAAGAAAGACACTTGAATAGAAAAAAATTACCATGGTATGCTTTGTAAACTCTTCCCTCCAACTGTCCCTCGCTTGACATTGAACACTGAGGACTGACAACTCATTTATGAGTTTAATGAGACATAACTAGAAGTTCCACTTCATTGACAGCTCACAAAAAATAGTTTATTTTATTTATTTTGTATTTGCCATCCTTGTCTTATGTTTACAGTTTGGAGCAGCTGCTCCATGCCATGTTTCCTGTTTCTTGTGTTAATGTTGTGCTGCAGTACAGCACCACCTACAGGCTCGGTTCTGTTATTGCAGCATTTAGTGTAATTTTTCTGCATTTCTGTTTGGGTGTAAACATTAGAAATGTTGCTTTATTTACGAGGGTGATTTTAGAATACACAAACAAAATGTTTTGGAAAGACAGCATTTCAGTGTGAACAAGGTTTTAGTTCATCTCACTTTGAACCCAAGAATTTGCGCTCTACAGATCACGTCTTGTCGATAATATCCTTTTTTTTTTTCATTGAATTTTCCCACACACTGGGCCTCCCAGTACAAACATGCTCCATTAGAGAGCCAACAGTGTATCACCTTTTCACCGTCTGTTTTTTTTTCCCCGTCCTCTTGACCCTTGTCATGGAGCACCGCTTCATTTACAATCTCTGCTTTCATCACATTCAAGTCCTCCTCTCCTTTATTCAATAGTCATTTTTCTCAGAATCTGTTTAGCACTCTGATTTTCAAGATCTTCTTTTTTTTAACTTTCCATTGATTTTCTTTCTGATTAACCCTTTGTTTGACCTCGTTCATGCTTCTTCGTGTGTCCTCAGCTTTGACAAGCTCCTCGAACCACTTTAGTGCATCAAATCCTACTTCAAGTGTTCCTCTTTTTCATTTCAGAGGACTTTTCTGAGGGTTAGGAGTGTCTCATTTGGAAGGAGAACACATGCTTTGTGAGAACAGTGGTGGTTACATTGTTCTCAAACCACAGGTATGCAGAATGTAAAGAATGTCCTCTCCTGTGGAAAAAACATTAATGTAAAACGACCGTATGGGTTAAAGTTTAAAAGCAAGGACTGAGATCTTCACACAGATTCATTGTATGAGCCTCTGAAAAGATAAATATCTTGTTTGTTTTAAGCTTTTTAGTTAGTTTTCCACATGTGCAGGTTTACAGATGGCCTTCAGAAACTAAAGCGTGCACATGACTGTCTTCGGACTTTAATTGTAACATTGACGGATACTCATTTTCTGAGCAGAACTTATTCTAAAGAGCAACATGAGCCCTTTTTTACTGTTTATACTTTAGTTTTAGCTGCATTTACCTACTTTAAAAGTCCATTTACACCAGGCCACCCCGTAAATAGAGACATCATCATAAAACTGTATTTTTCTCTTTTCCTTTCTAAAGAAAGAGTACCATTGTCCAAGAATACCACTGTGTTAATTTTATGATGTTCAACAGTTGTGCTGCGCAGGTCCACTCAACACATTTTCTTTGTCTGGTACAAACGTGCTGAATTTTTTTATTTGAAAATATTTGTCCACATTACCGAAATGCAAAATGTAGTAAAATGACTTAACAACTCAGTCAAATCCTTTCAATTTTATTTAGTTCTTAAGCTCATTATTTGACACAATCTGGCTGTGATTTGCAGATGTGAGCATTTATTTCTTGTCATCAACCTTTACAAGTTGAGATGTTGTGTATTTTTTTAATGACTGTACATATTAATAATTTAATATAAAGACTAAACAATGAAAAATGGCAATAGAGCCAGTTGTTGAACAAACACAGAGCAGCTCTGCAGGTTTCCCCTCTTAGAGCCCATCACTTAGTGGTGCAAACCCTTAGACTGCAGGGTGCTAAAGATTAAAGCAGAAACATTTGTCTTTTTTTTTAATTCTTTATAAATTTTCCTCTGTTTGTCTTTTTGCATTGTCATGTGCTGCTGGTTAAAGCGGATGTCACCACAGGTTTTGTGATAAAAGTTTTCCTGTGGGGCATGGCCTCGTATCCTCCTCCATCTTTTCCCTCTGGAGTCAGTTGTGTGTCACCCCTCAGAGCATCTCATTAAATAGGCAGGAAGAAAGAGAATAAGAAGGAGAAGGAAAAAGAAATGAGCTTATGGGTGCAGGTTGGAAATATCAAAGAGAAGTGAGAGAGGTCACAGCTGAAAGAGGGTGACGTAACTGAAAAGAGGAAAGCTCCATAAAAGCGGTTTGACTTTCTAGCGACTGAATGAGCCCCACCGGGTGATAAGGACAACGAAAGGTTTAATGAACGCAGTCAGGGTGCCATTGGTGGGCTTTTTTTGGATGCATTCAGCTGTCATCATATGCTGAAGGTTTTTTTTTTTTTTTTTATGTAAACCTGACATCATGTGCAGCTGGCGTACGTCACTTTTGCAGGCATTTGTAGGAGTGCACTAATACAAAGGTGAATGTAAAGGTATGACCAAGGGTGAGTAACAGCGGGGGCTCATGTGTATCGGTGCGCACATGGGTTTAGGTTTAAGCCACGTGATGTTAGTGCTGCAGAGTCAGGGAAGAGCTCAATGTGCCAACCTAAGGTTCGAGCAAATAAACAAACAAACAAAACTTTTTAACCGATGTGAGTGTGCATGTGTGTGTACGCGCACGTGTGTAAATGCTACAAAGCTAAACTGTCTGAGACATTAATTTTCAATATTGTCTTTGGTTTATTTTTTACTTCAGTTTATCATTACTGTGGCAGTGCACATAAAAAATTGTCATGTCACAGAAAAGAATATGGGTTCAGTAACATACAATCCATTTCAGTCCCAAACTGTCAGATTCACTTATAAATCTTATTCAGATTTCCAAATGATCATTAAAATGCACTCATGACTGCAGCAGCTCGGCCGGCGTTCGGTGTCGTGGTCTTGGAATCCTGAGGTTGCGGGTTTGAGCCCAGGTTGCATCAGGAAGGGCAACCGGGGTAAAACAATTGCCAAATCCTTCATGCGGTTTTGCTCGCTGTGGCCACCACTGAAGAAAGGAGCAGCCAAAACAAAGTTTTATTGAAATGCACTCAGTAGAAGATTTGTTCCTTTTATTTTACCATTTCATTAAACTGCTCATGTTGACATTTTATTTTACAAAAGCCAAATTGGATGAAACCAAGAAATTGTTTAAATTACTTTGATATTTCACATTGGGGTGAAACATGATCAAACAAAAAGAAATAGTCTTGGAAAACTTTTTTTTTAACATTGTATGATTGTTGTACATTAATGACCATCTTGTTTGAGGTGGTTGATTTGTGATGATGAGTAATTACTGACATCCTCCTCCTCTGAGGAGAAGCTGCTTTAAAAGTTGATGAATGAACTTGTGCAGTTGTGCATAAACATTTTACCATCCAGTCTTAGCGTTAGATACGAGCTGTGATTTGTCTCTGTTACAGCAGAAACATTTTCATCACTAGAAGCCTGCTTTAAACCAAATGTCTCTTTAACGTATTAGAAGACTTTTCAACAAGAGACAGGAGGAAAGAAGTAAAGATTTTTTTTTATCTCACTTCCAAAATATAACTAAACTGTTTACTTCCTTTGCTTTCTAAAATATAATAGTAGAACAGTCAGTTTTCTGCCTTTTTACGATATGAACCCACTTCCTGCTAACTTTTGTCCTTTTTCTTGACAATACAAATGTAGAGCTTTTTGAAATATGATTTAATGTTCCCTACTTCATTTTTCTCTAAACTCCCATTTCTTTTATCGTACCGCTTTTCATTAAAAAAAAGCATCTTATGTGGTCTATTAGTAAAATTCCAACGTTTAAACAGGAAAATATTCAAAATGTTATGATTTTTTATAAATTTCAACAACAACAACAAAAATCAAAAATGGTACAGTTCACCAGAACATCCGGTGCTTCTTAAGGTTATCTGAAATTCACCTGAAAGTCAAATCTACTGTAAATCAAGTCAATCGTTCTAGTGTTTTGGTTAAAGTTCCTCACATATAAGAGTAAAGAAACAGTTTTTCAACAATGGCAACCACTTTTCCTTTTGTAAAATAAAAATGTTTTGCAAAAACTGTAAAATTTCATACATATTATGTAATCTAAAATACAAAACTATTGTGTTGTAATTGTGTCTTATTTGAATTGATGATGATGATGATGATGATGATGATGATATTGAGGAGAAGGAGGAGGATCAGGCAGCTGTTTCTGTTCTTGTTGACAGTTTGGACATTTTGGTAAAAAGCTTTCAGCTTCTTTAACACAGAGCTACTGGTTTTATCGAATGCTATAAATATGTTTAGGAAATGCTTAGCATAAAGGGGCGTGGCTTAATGTTTTCCAGAAATATGTCCATATCTGCACTTACAGCAATCAACAAAGTCATTACTGTCACCCATCAAGCACATTATTTTATCAACTGAAGTTATTGAAATTCCATGATTTGGTAGATTATAATATTTTTATCAGTTATATATAGGACTCAGAATAACACATTACCTTTAAATATCCAAAAGAAATTGTTAAAAGACAAGGATTATGATATTATGATCTTAAGGGGATAGAGATATTTGTCAAACCAAAATTCAGAACTAGTCTGAAGGGACAGTCAACCTCAATCCAAGGAATAGGATTGTGGAATGTCTGGAGAGTGATGTTAAAAAAGCCAAGTCAATGTGCACATTTAAGAAAATGATCAAAACTGAATTGTAAAAAAAAAAGTAGCCTCATGTGTAATGTATTAGAGTTAGAAAAATTAGAAAGAGTTATTCTTTTGTTTTGTTACTTGAAGTTTAAGTTAAAGTTTGGGTTTGAGTTGAAGTTGAAGTTTAAAATTGTTTGAACTAATGGTTTGAAAAAAAAAAAGGGGGCAGATATAATAAGATTTTTTTCTTCCCTTCATTTTATATTTTGTATTCTTATCATTTATGGGATTTTTTTTTTTTTTATGAATAAACTTTTAAATAAAAATAAATAAATAAATAAAATTTGAGACCAGGGATGGACCAACTTGTACACTCCATCAAGACCTGCTGTTGCCCTGTGGGTTCCTCTCAGCCAGTACAGTATTTCTCTTTACCTGCTCCTGGCTGCAGACAAAAGACTCACAGCCAAACTCAGAATCACTCTGACTTTGCTACTGCACTGGAGGAAGAAGAGGATTCTGATTCAGGTATTCCAGAATATTTTGAGAAAACCATTAGACCTGAACTCTTGCATGAGTCCAGTGATGCAGTGAGGTTTACTATGTCATCAGCCCCAAGTAACACTGTTGATGCTGATCCTTCTTTATATCAAGTTCAGCAATAGCCCCTATATCTACAATACCTACAGCTGAGGAATCCTTGCCACTGTCCAATAGAGAAGAGCTACCTACATCTGTTGACAAGGCAGAGGAACTTACAGAAGTGCTGAGGGTAGAGGAAAACCCTAGAGTTTACCACTCTAACTACCTGTGGAAGAAAGAAATACTCACTAATGCGCCTGAGGATTTAACTGATGCTGAAATATCAGTGGAGCCTGAGGTTAAGATCCTCACCCTGATAGATCTTAGTCATCATTGGATTTGGCATATGAAGTTTTTACCACTATACCTAGTGATGCAGAAGAGTAGATTGTCTGAGATAACTCTCAGACAATCTACTCAGCAGCGTCACCCACCAAGTCAACTGCAATATTTAGTATTGGGTAATCCATTAACTTCTGTAGTTCAAACCTTGTTTCAAGGCCTGTATAATGCCTATACCAAGGCTTTAAATCATAGCCCCTACAGCAGATGTTGTACAGTCCTGTAATTCTCCCGCAACAAGGATATGCACAAATTAAAGAGGGGAGAGTGTAACCCAGTCATTTTTAGTGCTTGCAGCCATTTCCTCAATCCTATGTTTTAATCTTGTCCACCGTTTTGGGACTAAGTGTAAAATCTTGTGAAATTTAGCAGGATTTGAATTTTATAGAAAAAACATGGCACCTCCCATCATTTGGGAGAGCAGGTGTGTGATTCAGGAATCCAACAATGTTCAGTCAGGTCATCCAGACAGTTCCTTTTTTGTTGAGAGGCGTTTCAACCTCCATCTGAAGGGCTTCATCAGTCTGAGAATTCAAATACAAACTGTTTTCCCCACAAAGCAGTACACTCCTACAGTGGACCAATCAGTTTGCTGGTGATAAGATGGTTTCTGGGGGCTGTCCTCTCCCCCGTCGACTCCTCCCAGGCAACCACAGCCATTCCAGGGGGTCCAGCTAAAGGCTAGAAAACCACTGATTCCTGCTCGCGTTCTGGCCAATGTCCGCTCGCTGGACAACAAAGTGGACTTGTTACATCTGAGGATAAGTGTTTCTACAGAGATGAAGAACTGTGCTGTTCTTTGCCTAACAGGAACCTGGCTTAACAACATGCCACACTCAACTTTCCAGATCAATATCCGGTTATTCTGAGTGGACCATGATCATCAATCATAAAAAATACAGGGGGAGGACTCTGTGTTCATGAATGAAGGAAGCTGCAGAGAGCTGGACTTGGGAGCTCTGTCCTGAGGAACTTCTATTGCTGTGTGGTGGAGAGTTCTCTGCACCTGCATCACCTTGTGGTACGTCAACTGCACTGCTGCTGAGAGGATGGCTAAGAGAGGCTGTCACTCTGGGGAGCAGCCTTGTCTGTAGGGAGCTGCATTCCAACCATCTCGGACCTCTACACATCATGATGCAGGGGAAGGCACTCCACTTTATGAAGGACTCCACTCATCTTGCACACAGTCTGTTCCAGCCCCTCCCCCTCAAGCAGGTGGCTGAGGAGCTGTCAGACTGCTGAACTCGAGCTGCACTTAATTCAGCCTCATCTTACTTTTTAACTTTATTTATTTACGCGCGCACGTACGCACACACACATTCACGTATGTATCAAACTTACTATCAATACCATAAATCGTTTTATAAATACATGAGATTACTAAAGATAGTGAACATTATAATGAAGAGCAGTTTAATGACATCAATATGACAAATGGAAGTCTCTCTATTATTCACTTCAATAGTAGAAGT